>JAFEMH010000055.1:600000-812500 GCA_022495995.1 Adenophora triphylla var. japonica | reverse complement strand
TCACACTTTAATCCCTGTTCTAATTTAACTCCATTACAGTATTGAATACTAGTATTCATTTTCTTTTTGGCAGATCCACTTAGGCTATCCTTCTTCAATTTAATGGAATATGATGACGCCAAGCAAATTAGGGTCTGAATAATTTAAGAATATTTGGCAGGATATATTTAGTGACCGGATGTACCTAAAATATAATACAAAAGAAGCACCGTTAAGATTAAAGTTGGATGTTAATTCACTCAGGCCCTCGGGTTTGAGAGTATGAATACTGAGTATATAAGGCGTGGAATACCTTGAATGTGTGTGAGTGTTTAGGGTTTGAGAGTAATATGACTTAAGGCTATATTTGAAACTTACCTTGTCCAAGGGGACAAAAGTCTTCTATTTATAGGCAATGAGAAGCTGCCCGCTGACGTAAGCCATGAGGTCAGCCCTAAAGGGCACTTTGGTATTTGACCACATACACGTGTCCGCATCTGATTGGGTCTTTCAGGAAAGGAGGATTCTCTGTCAGAGGGGATGTCGCTGATGTGGACCGAGCCCATGATCCGGCGCGCGCACAATGGCAATAGTAGGCGCCTGTCTGAGCCGCATTGAATGCGTTGGAGTGACCCGGAAACTTGCATGTCAGAGCCATTAAGCTAACGTGCTCACTAAGCCTTGGTATTTAACCGGGAGTCTGGTGAGATAACCGGGAGTCTGGTATGAGACCGCGGTCAACATCTTGGGCGCGGTCAAAGGTATTTGACGCGAGCACGGATGTAGCGGTCATACCACCTGCGGTCACCAAACCACGGCCTGGGATCGGGATCATTGGAGAGAACTCCTGGTCTTGACCTCGTGTCTATCTGTCCGCTGCCTGTGCTCCTGCCTAGTGGAGTGCCACGTCATACTGGGCCTCTGGACCATATCGAGCTTGGGTTCGGTCTAGCTGGTTCGGGCTCATCAATGGCCCATGTCCAAAAATCATAATAGAATTGGTGCTTTTTTTCCTTAATTTTTTTTTACAAACTTGTAACTTGTATTTGTGATAGGAAATGGAGTAGTATATATTGAGAGATTTTAGTATTTGAATCCCAATAGGGATATTAATCCCACATCCTCTAATTATTGAAATGCTAGAAAATGGAGTAGTATATATTGAGAGGCCTTAACATTTAAAAACCAGATGAGATATTAATCCCACATCGTCTAGAAATTGAAATGCTAAAAAATAGAGCAGTATATGTTGAGAGGCCTTAGCATTTGAAAATCAAATGGGATATTAATCCCACATCGTCTAGGAATTGAAATTCTAGAAAATGAATTAACATATAAGGGGTGTGTTTAGTAAATGACATTAGAGAAAATAAATCTAACCTTTATTTAGTCTAGATTCTAATTTGAGCAGGAAAATGAAGGATGTGTTTCCCCTTCAACCTTTATATATATTATAGATTGTTTGTAATAGTAAAGGGCTACAATTTGTAAAATAATAAGACTCTGTCAAACTTTAAAGGCTAAATCAATATTTTTTTGTCCCTTCGTATATTAAAAGAAGTAAATGGGGATCGAGGACCACTAAAAAAGAATAAAAATCAAATATTAATATGTGGCAAATGACCATATTCAGTGTTCAAGTGAATAGTGTGTCAGCTAAATGCAAAATTCTTGACACCTCTGAAAGTGACCTATACAATTTATAGCCCGGCATTTTCCACTTTAGACACCAAATAAGATATTCTTATGACTTAATGCCCATGGAATCATTGTTAATGCCAACTTTATGCCCATTTTAACCAACCTTATTACAAGTTAAATGTAGACATGTAAACAAAATTAGATTTATGACCCTCTCTAGCTTCAAACTATACTTGTTGGCATTAGGAGGGTTGGGTTTGGGCGAATTTAGAGATCGAACGGTTTGAAGAAATTTAGATTGAATCGATTTATAGAAATTTTCAAATCAAACTGAACCAAACCGTCGTAATATGACTCGGGACTAGATTACAAATTGTTATGAATTTTTTGTTTGGCTATTTGGTTCCGGTCTGAAATGATTCGGTTTGGCTCAGTTTGATTCGGTTTGAAGGAATCAGACAACAAACAAACTAGAACCACACATTTTATGAATATTCGAAACCAAGTTGAACCACTAATGTATAGAAATCAAAACAAACCATATATAGTTTGTTTTGATTCAATATGAATTCGCAATTTGAACAAAACTGCTAACAACCCTAGTTGACATTATGTAAATTTCAATATTATACACTCGAAATAGAACATTAATGAAAGTTGTGAATACTAAAATATATTTGACTATTTTTTTCATCGTCATATTATTTGGGATATCAGTTTGCCCTACTTGACCTTATTAATTACAAAAATGGCAATATTTTTTTTTCAGGAAAATAATTTATTTGTTAAATCGATTTTTTTTTTTAAAAAAAGATTAATCTCTGCTAGTAATTTAGTCACATTTGTTATGAAATTAAAGTATGAAAATTATGTTTGTAATATTATAAGTACAATGATTAAGTTTTTTTTTTTTTTTCTGTGAAATCAAAGAAGAACAAATGTCTCATCCCTATATTTAAATATACAATTCAAATAAAAAATGTCCCATGGACGAGAACAAATGTGATTGCGTAGTATTAGTACGAAATCCATTGTAAATATGATCCGTAACACCCAAGCATTCAGCCTATACATTTGCCTTTCCACCACATCCAATTTTCCATTGCAAACTTAGTTTGTCAATGTTTTGGGAAGTATGAGTATGAAATCCATTGTTGTGCGTGAGTGGTGTTAATGGGCAATTTGGTCCAATCACATTAATAAGGAATTTTTATTTTTTTGTTAGTTTTCAACTTTTGTGTGTGTGTGTGTGTTTTTTTTTTTTTTTGTAATACATATTCATTTTTCAAAAGAATTTTTTGATAAATGGCTTAAAAAATGTTTTAGAGAATTAATTTTAGAGAATTGTTAATTGACTCCGCAACATTACTGAATACCCCCGCAATACTAAGTCTACCCAACATTCAACACTAGTCACACTACCGGTCTTCCTATTTTACCCCTTTCTTGCTACAAATATTGCAAAATCACGAAAAAAAACTGAAAAGGGTCATTCGTCACCGTCGCCTCCTTGACCTACCACTGATGCTTCTTATCCAAACCCGCCGCAAGCTCACCCCACCAAAAGATCAATTCTTTTGGCGATCTGGGCTTCTCTGTTTATGGGTCCTACGGCCGTTTAGCCGTCGACGCCATGATCGTCCTTTCCCAAGCCAAATTTTGCGGCAGCTATACCATCTTCGTCGCCACCACTTTGGCCTTCTCTTCAACTTCGAGCTCTCCCCAAAATAAGTCAACCCGAAAGTGTTGACCAGTTTGACCAACTTAACCCCCAAAACAATGTTCATTGTTGTTTTCCATTTCAATTAGGTCTAAATTCAATCCCAACTCTAACCCATTTGGCCCCTTTGAGTATTTTTGCAGATGTGGTTGACTTGGGAGCTATGAGAGTAGTCATGGTTGAAGATGGGTTAATATTCATGAAAGAAAAGCCAATTTTGAAATCATTTGGGGACTTTTGTGTCATTTTTATAGCTTAGGGATAAAATAGAGAGAGTGATGGTGTGACTAGTGTTGAATGTTGGATAAATTTAATTTACGAGAATATTCATTAAATTAATGTTGCAGGATAAATAACAATTCTCTTAATTTTAATTTTGCAACGAAAAGTAGTGCGCTAATATAAGGAAGTCGAACCTCCTCATTACTCTTTTACGAGCAACCCACTCACAACACCTACATTCTCTCTCCCCTCACATCGGCGGCGACTTTCAAACTCTTCCCGGCCAACGTCAATTCATCATCTGACCTTTCCTACGCCGTCTTCGACGATAGCTCTCATTCCATTCCCTCCACTCTCAATTGTATCAGTCGGAACCCCGCCGTTGATGATGGGTGTGAGCAGCCGGTGTTCCCATACTTCCCACATCACCGAAATCATCATCACCAGCTTCTTCCGCCACAAGCTTTAAATCACTAACCTTAATTGCAAACAATCTTCAATTTCTCTTTTAAATCTTAACAAATTAAAATTTTTGACCATCTGATTTTTTGCTATGGTGGTTTGATTAATCATTTCTATAAGTATTTGGGTGTTTTCCATGGCGGGTCGGAGGTTTAGCTACGGCGGTGCATCCGGTGACGGCTCCAATTTCAACTCTCTTCTGATTCGAACTCAAAGGCCTCCTGCTTCATCACCCCTTAATTCCCTCTTTCGTTTGGGATCTCCTCCTTTCCTTTCAGGTATCTCTCCCTCCCTCTCTCCCCTTGCGTTTTACATATTTATTTTTGGTTTTAATTTAGTCATTTCTATGTTTGACTTATTGTGTAATTGATAGTTGATTTAATTATTTATTGAAACATAGAATTCTGCACTGTATGAATCCAAGTATAGAAAAATTGAGCATTTGTTGAAGTATTTATGATGTTCCTGTACTTTGTTGTTCTTGGTTTATCCTAGTACTTTTAGTTTATCTTTTTTTGCCTATACATATCTGTTCTTGATGGAAATCTGACTATATTTTTGCCTTTTAAAGTCAAATCCTTGTGATTTTACTATGAATTTAATAATTATGCTTCCAATTACACTTAATTGTCCTGTTTCGTTGATGATTCATCGTTCTAGAATCTAATTAATCGATTGATCTTGATAGTCAGTCTCATGTGAATGTGTGATTATAGTTTGACTTCTGCATTAGTTTGTTATCCCCTTTAAAGTTGTTCTTATGGCATGATGGCCATTTTGACATGTTCAGGTTCAAGGTCTATGGTTAGCTTTGAAGATGTTACTAAAGGAAAGAGATCAAGCGGATCCTTTTTTCAGTCGTATGATCTGGATGAGAATGGAGATGAGGACTTTGATGACTATTTCCATCAGCCGGAGAAGAAAAGGCGGCTTAAGGCTGACCAGGTCCTTTTCCTCGAGAAGAGTTTTGAGGAAGAGAACAAGCTCGAGCCAGAGAGGAAAGTTCAGCTAGCAAAGCATCTTGGCTTGCAGCCTCGACAGGTTGCCATATGGTTTCAAAATAGACGTGCTCGATGGAAAAATAAACAGCTAGAGAAAGAGTACGACATATTGCAGGATGGCTACAACACCCTCAAGGCCAACTATGAGAAGCTCCTTGAGGAGAAGGAGAAACTAAAAGCTGAGGTAACGAAATCATTTTCTTTTAATCTTTTTTGTATTGCTGTGTAGGATTCGGGGTTTGAGTGGAACTACACAAGAAGTCCGACTTTTACGGTAACATGAGTTACTCCTTCCGCCCCAAAATGAATGACCAAAAATTTTTCAAATTTGCTTTTGGTTAAGGGCAAATTTGAAAATGAAATAAAATTAATCATTCATTTTGGGACAAAGATAGTACAAGTTATAGTATATGTATTACATTATATCGACCCGAGATATCATATATAGTACATGAGTTATATCTTACAGTAACATGAGTTGTATGTTACGGTATATGATGAGTTACGTTTTATTTGAACTCATGTGCAATCGGACTGCACATGCCCCAAATTTATGTAAGGATTGGGATAATGACTTCATACTGATGTTTAAACATTTCTTCAGGTTGTTAACCTAACTGACAAGCTTCTTGTCAGAGAGAACGGAAGTTCAGAATCCTTCAGTACGAAAATCCCATCCGAGGAAGCGCCTTCTCAAGAACAAAGTGCCGATCTTGCACACGAGGAAAAAGTATTGAAACTCTCAATATTGGAATTACCGCAGGATGATAATGCCGCAGCCAAAAGTGATGTGTTTGATCCGGACAGCCCGCATTACACTGATGGGCCCCACTCACCATTGTTAGAACGAGTCGACTCATCTTATGTAATTGAACCAGAGCAAAGTGATGTATCTCAGGATGAAGAAGATAGCTTTCTACCTCCATTACCTTACACGTTCCCCAAGCATGAGGATGGCAACTACCCCAGCACCGACCCGCGAGCAAACACTTGTTACTTTGGATACCCAGGAGATGATCAGGCCTTTGGTTTCTGGTCTTTCTGATTCACCCCCGGGTATATACTCTCCTTGTGTGTTGTTATTGCGTCTTTTCACAAAGCATGTATGTTATTGTGATAATAGCTATGATAAACAATAAATAGAACCAAAAAGGATCCTGAATCAGGAAGGTTTTTGGTTGTCAATGGTCCTTTTTCTGTTGTATGTATGAAGACATGTTTAATTGATGTTAATATTATTAAGATAAATTTTGTTGGGTATTTGGTCCAGTGCTAATTATTCCTCAGAATCAAAGTCTGCTTTGAATTCCTGAACATCAGTTCTTGAGAATCATTTTTTTTTTTTTTTGTGGATAACTTTTACATTTCGCGAATATTTAGAAATGAAATCTTTGTTTGAACGCGTTCGTTCGTAGGAACCTTATCGGCTTCAAGAACATGAATCTATTGTCTAATTTTCTCTAATCGAAGACCTTATTTATGTTACTTTAGATGGGGAGTTTGTTCTTGAAGAATATTTAGAACTATGGAATGATCAAAAGATCATTTTTTGGAATGCTATGCTTTCTTATCTGCACTTCTTTTGCCTTTTTTTTTAATTTTTTTTTTTTTTTTTTTTTGGAGATATCACTCTATCCAGCTTTTCCTTAAACTCATCCCTTTATTTAATCTCACATATTTTATCAAGAGAAAAGAAATAATGGGGAAGTTCTTGCTCTTAAGTTTTGTTTTCTGATGGCTGAGATTATGTCTAATAATAATAATAATAATAATAATAATAATAAAAGAATAGAGAGAAATTATTTGATGGAAGAAGCAAACATCAAAATGTCAATCTTTTAATCCTGGATCATGATCATCATGATCATCATTAGATTGCGAAAGCTTTAAAGATTGAATTTATCAAATTTGACATTTAGCTTTGATTTGATGTTACTCTATATTTTAATCTTGTTAATGACATTTCTTGAGCTAAATTGGTGATGAAAATCATATTAGCGTTTTAAAATTGAATGGAGTACCAACTTAGTTATCTTTCTTTAAAATATCTCTCAATATCCTAACAGTTTAACATGAAATGAAAATTAAAAAAAAATTAAATATTGTGAGTATAAAAAATAAAATAAAAAAGAGAACGGGATAAAAAAAATTTGATGTGAGAATAATAAGCTATTTCATTATCCGTTTGTTTTAGGTAATAAAAGAACTAAAAGTCTTAAATTGATAAAGACAGACTATGAAAAGAAAAATTAGTATAAATTGGTAAGAAGAGAGTATTATTTTTTAATCTGGACATATCTTGTGACTTTAGCATTAATATGTTTGGAAAAAATACTCCCTCCGTCCCAACAATTGCTTCCCATTTTTTATCAAGCACGCAAATTAAGAAAATGAGGGGAAGAAAAAATGTTGTGAGTGTAATTTGAAAATAGGAGAGAGAATGAGTGGAGAGAATAGTAAATTATAATGGTGTTGTGAGTATTAAAATAATGTAGGAGAGAGAATGAGTGAAGGGAATAGTAAAAATTCCTTTGCAAAAAAAGGAAAGTGGAAGCTATTAACGGGACACCCAAAATGGCAAAATGAGAAGCTACTATTGGGACGGAGGGAGTATACTACTCCCTCCCTCCCGCTATACAACTCGCACACTTTTTTTATTGGGCGTTCCATTATAAATTGTACACTTTCTAAAACGACAACAAATCTTTACTATTTCACCCACTAATTCTCTCTACTACTTTACTTTAATACTCATAATACCAATCAAATCACTATTTTCTACTCCACTTTCTCTTTTCAATCTCACTTTTTATACTCACAATATTTTTTTCACAATTTTTTTTCTTAATTTTCATGCAAACAACAAATAACTAGTAATTGTGCAAGTTTGGCCGGAAAAGGGAGTATATAAAGAGAGAATATGTGAATTTTGGAGTGGGGGTTGAGTTGAAGGCAAGCCACAGCCACAGATGCGAGCCACGTTAGGTGTGGGGCCAGGGGAAATCCAGCGAAGCAATGTCGTTGTTTTTATTGTAAACGTCAAAAAACAAGAAGTCATTATCCAATGACAACAAGATACAGACCCACCAATCCAATCCAATCACGTTCTGCCAGCTGGTGGGTCCTATATTGCTACTTGCAACCAGGTTCCCTTTGATTCGCCGTTAGATCTACCTATGGTTATGGTTGGTGGGTCCATATTCCAATAGCCCACTTCATTATTCACGAATCTGATTGACTAACGGCTTTTGAAGAGATATCTCTCTTTTTTTTCTTTTTTAAAATCTCGAAACTATATTCTCACTTTAATTTTAATAATTAACATCAATTAAACTTTGATTATATTTATACAAAATCAAATTTTTATATGAATTAAAAAATTCATTATTATAATTATCAATATAAAATTTTAAATAATTTATTTTTATAAAATTATGATTAAAATTCAATTAAATTGACTACAATAATTAAAATGAGAGTACTTTATAGTATGACATAAAGAGAAGTCCATATTTTTTTTCAGATTACTTGTTTACATGAAAGAAAATAATAAATTTTTGGTGCCACCTTTTTAATAGCATTATTAAAACTGCAAAATTGCATTTGATTGCATACCCCTGCCCCTTAAATCACATTTGTATAGTTAGACATGCCCGATTTACGGTTCATGACGGTTCACGGTTTCTAAAAAATCGAAACCGTTTATGAACCGTTTATTCACGGTTCACGGTACGATTCGACGGTACAAGATACGGTTCACCGGTTAATCTGATTCATCTTTTTTTAAAATAAAATATTTTGAGCAGTTTTTAGACAATTTTTTTAAAGTTTTTTTTTTTCAATTTTTTGATACATTATAAACTATTTTACTTTACATAAGTATTAAGAAAATTTTACATTTCATATTTTTATCGAAATTAATAGGCGGAATGGGACAAAAATATATTATTATTTTTTAAAAAAGGGACGGTACCCTTATAATTTTATTAATATTAAACAAATTTACATAGAGAGGAATAACCATAATTAAGGGGGGGGGGGGACATTTAGGAGCATTACCTCAATAATTAAATTACACAATTAAACTTAAAAATATTTAAATTTCTAAACTATAAAATACAACGGTTCAAATCGCCGATTTCGAAGCTTAAACCGCATATGAACTGTAAACCGCCGATTCACGATTCACCCAGTTCAACGGTTCATCCGATTTACGGTTTTCAACGATTCAAAACCGTCAATTCTTTCGATTCAAATATGAACCGTGGACATGTCTATTAGTTTAACCAAGTCTCTTATGTACAATACTAAGGCTCCGTTTGTTTCATGTAAAACATTTTCCGGAAAATGTTTTCCTTGTTTTCGGGTGTTTGTTTCAAGTAAAATATTTTCCGAAAAATGTTTTACCTACTTTCGAGTGTTTGGTAACCACTTGTAAAAGAAAGTCAAATGTAAAACATTTTACAAGGATGTAAAAAAAGGAGGTTTTCTTTGTAAAATGATTTACCAATTTCAAATTCGTAAATCATTTTACAACTCTTGTTCTTGTCCTTAATGTACAACTCATATTACGCTCGGTACAACATAATAATAATAATAATTAAAAAAAAATTTAACTCCCCCCCACCCACCCCACCCCCCAAAAAAAATTTTTTTTTTTTTGGAAAGCGCCCACCCACCCCCGCCTACCCCACTTTCACCCCAAAAAAAAAAAAATTTTTTTTTTTTGGAAACCGCCCACCCACCCCCCACCCTCCCCCAAATTTTTTTTTTTTTTTTGGAAACCGCCCCACCCGCCCGCCTACCCCACCCCGCCTACCCACCCCCACCCCCCACCCCAAAAAAAAAAAAAATTTTTTTTTGGAAACCGCCCCACCCACCCCGCCTACCCCACCCCCACCCTCCTCCCCCAAATTTTTTTATATTTTTATTTTTTTTGGAAACCGCCCCACCCACCCCCGCCTATCCCACCCCCTACCCCCCACCCCCACCCCCAAAAAAATTTTATTTTTTTTTTTTGAAACCGCCCCACCCACCCCGCCTACCCCACCCCACCCCCACCCTCCCCCCAAAAAAAAAAAAATTTTAATTTTTTTTTGCAACCGCCCACTCACCCCCGCCTACCCCACCCCCTACTTCCCCAAAAAAAAAAAAAAAATTATTTATTTTTGGAAACCGCCCCACCCACCCCCGCCTACCCCACCCCCACCCACCCCCCAAATTTATTTTTTATTTTTTTATTTTTTGGAAACCGCCCCACCCACCCCCCGCCTACCCCACCCCCACCCCACCCCAAAAAAAAAAATTTTTTTTTTGGAAACCGCCCACCCACCCCCGCCTACCCCACCCCCCTCCCAAAAAAAAAAATTTTTTTGGCACTCACCCGCCACCCCACTTTCACCCCACCCCCCCAAAAAAAATAATTTTTTTTTTATTTTTTATTAAAAAATAAAAAAAAAATTGGGGTGGGTAGGGGTGGGGTAGGCAGGGGGTGGGTGGGGCGTTTCCAAAGTTGATTTAAATTAATAAAAAAAGTGACATTTTCGAAAACATTTTCGTCAAATTTGCCAAACAACCGAAAACAAGCACTACGATATTTTACAAGAAAACATTTTACATGGAAATCTTTTTACATGAAAACATTTTACAAGGAAACCTTTTTACATGAAATCATTTTACATGAAAACATTTTCCGGAAAATGTTTTACGCGAAACAAACGGAGCCAAAATCTCCTTAGATAGTGAGACTATTATCAATATGCCCGGTAAGGACTTGTTGCAAACCTTATGAAACTTCCTTGCCTCGTTGAATGACTTCGCTCCATTATATCAAATGCTAATATATACCGGAAGGAATCTTTAATGTTAGGATTTGATATAAATCAAAGCTTGGAAGAAGTTTGGTTGCACAAAAAAAGGAAAATAGAAACAAATTTGGTAATTTCCTAATTTGAACCGGTTTTCATTCGAAAACATAATTCTTTTTTTGGACAGAAAACAGTTTACTTTTTTTTTTAAAAAAAAATTGAAATCTTTTAGAGTTTAGGTTTACTATTCTTATAAATACAAGAGATGGCCTTAAATAATATCTTGCCGAGATAAGTACCTATTTCGTCTCCAATCTATAGTCACTTTTTCATTTTCGCACTGATTGTATTTTTTTTGTTTTCACCCATAAACATCGTGTTTTTTTATTGATGTCGTCCTTCCGTCAATTTTCCGTCTATTCCTCCGTTAAATATGTCTATATAGCATAGTGACATCATTAAATTGATAAGTTGGCAATACAAATCTATAATGTTGGCTGAGGTGGAAGTGAAAGTATTAGGGGAGGAAAGTGTAAAATATTAAACTAAAGACCTTTAATTTGTTTTTCATACATATAGGATTAAATTAAACATTTATCATTTATATAAAATTCTCAAACCCTAGATCTATTTAGAAACCATTCTCTACTCTCATTGTCCGCCCTCTCTCTCTCTCTCTCTTTTCCCTCTCCGATCACCATCGTTGTTGCCGTCACCGGCCATCGTTGTTGCTGTCATCGTCGCCAACGACCCTCACCCGCTTATTCACCTTCGCCTTCTTCCCAACTCACCATCTTCCCCCTTCTCAAAACCACTGTCGTTTCTTTTCTCTCCATCTCAGATTCCTCCTCTCTCCCCTCCCGAAATTGCTCGCCGACTCCTCCCCTAAGCTCTAAGCTGACTCAGATCCATTCTTCAATTGCCGCCCCAACTATCCCAACCTACACGACGTTTCCCCTCCCCGCTATCCTTCCTCCATATCCAGTGCCATTAAAATGTTCTTTTTCTTTTTTTGGTTACAGTTGAAAGACTAGATCTGGTGGTATTTTTTTTAATTTGATTTGGCCCAACCGATCCCAACCTTCGCCTTTTTTTATTTCTAGTTATTTTTTTAATTTGATTTGGACCAAAATTTTATTTCTAGTTATTTTTTCTGTGTTGTAATGGTGGTGGTGGTGGCAATGGTGGCGGTGGTGGCACTAATTGTTGTGGTGGTGTAAAACCTAACTAATAATGATAATGATGTATGAAGAATGAAAAACTTATGTATGAATTATTTAGAATAGTTAATGGAGTATAAAAAGAGATATAAAAGATTATTGAGAATTTTCATAGGTAATATTTTAAGTATTTATTGCAATAATTTAAAATTCACATTCTTTTTTTTATAACTGGACAAATATTAAAGTAAAATGATAAATTTTAGTTTATATGATAAAAAATATATTAAATGATTTTTTTAACATTTTTATTTAATTATTTTTTCAGAAATAAATAAATTATTCAGTTATAAAGAAAAATAAAAAAGTTACTTTATGAGGTCAATAGTTTCACATTATACACTTTCACCCTTTATTACTTTCAAATCATCCAATTTCATCAATCTTTTAGGCCATGTCAGCATTACAATGAGTCATCATGCCACATCCACATGACAGCTTTTAACATTCAAATGAACGGAAGGACGACATCAACAACAAAAAACGAGGTAGAGGGGAAAAAATACAGTTAGGACGAAAACGAAAAAGTGACTATAGGTTGGGGACGAAATACTCCCTCCGTCCCATTTATTACTTCACCATTTTGAGCATGACACGTAAATTAAGAAAAAAAGTTATTGGAGAAAGTGTTGTGAGTATAAAAGTAAAATAGGAGAGAGAATGAGTGGAGGGAATAGTAAAGTTGATTGGTGTTGTGAGTATAAAAATAAAGTAGGAGAGAGAATTAGTGGGTGGAATAGTAAAAATTCTTTGTCATTTTAGGAAATGTGAAGCTTTTAACAGGGCACCCGTTTTGGCAAAAGGTGAAGCTTCAAATGGGACAGAGGGAGTATATACTTATCTCTTATATTGCTTGAGTAATCAAATTAGTTGTCGCTAATTTGTGTTAGCCAGAGAAAATCTGTGAGATCAACAAACTGAGCCAAGACAGTGGTGGGTGTTGAGGTGCCCTTAGGGGCATTATATACGTGGCCTAACTAGAAGATGTCAAGGGTTTATTTGTGTGAGGGTGTGTTCATGATTCGAAAACTACGTTTATTGTTGTAAACATGAGGGGATATTGTAACGCAACAGATTATGATATTAGTGAATATCTTGACTTGTTAGTGTCCTCGAATGTAATCTGAAGGGGTGAATTGGGACAACAAATTGTATGTTTTTTTTTTTTTTTTTATTACTTTTTATATTGATGTTGCATGAATGTTATCTCTTTTTTGTACAATTGGTTTATGAGACAATTACTGTTCAGAGACCACCAATTTTCCAACAATTCAGAGACCACCAATTTTCCAACAATTAATACTCCATCAGCCCCGAAATAATCTTCCCTTTTTTTATTGTTATTACGAAAATATTTTGAGTAATAAATTTAGGTTGATTCAATTATACTATTGAAAATCTAAAACTTTTTATTAATACACTATTATAAATAATATTCATAATAATTTTTAGATGATTATTAGGATTATTAAACTAATCTAAAATTATTACTCAAAATATCTTTCGTATTAATAGTAAAAAAAGTAGAAAGATCAGAAGAAGAGTAATCAATATCAGAATTTGACATTCTCGTTCAAGTAGCAAACCACCTCTTGCTCCAAAAGATCACAAGAAACAGAAAGAATGAGAGATTTTAGACGTTAAGCATATATGCACATTGGATTCATAGAGAAAGAAAAATTAATAAAAAAAAAACGTGTATTTTGAAGAGAAAGGAAGGAGGGAGGGGGGATTGTTAGAGATGCTTTCAATTTATAGAAAGTTATAGAAAGGGGCAATTACCAATTGATCTCTAATTCTAATGAATTCAACCAACTAATCCATGAAATATGAGAATCTACCATTAGATCCCTGACTTACTAATGGAGACGCGTGTCCCTGGTAATTGCTGAAAATTACGCTTGTGCCACTCAATTAAATGACATGAACGGATGTGCGTGAATGAATTTCAGCTCTATGTCATTTTCTCTCTCCTCTTTCTCTCTCTTACTTTTTTTTCCACCTCAAAACTTTAAAATGAAATATCTTAAGATCTAGAAATAAAAAAAAAATCTGAAACCACCGGTGTATTTGTATCGTCAATACGAATCAAACTAGTAGCATCAACATATAATCTGGAACAAATTTGAGAAGTTCACAATTTTTACAAGTTCACAGTTGTTTTGATAAGTTCACAGTTATTTTTTAGTCTTTTTTAGTTAAGTTCACAGTTGTTTTTAGTCTTTTATAGCCTTTATTTTTGCAATTTTATGAGATTATTTGACCTATTTGTTAAGTTCACTGTTGTTTTTAGTTAAGTTCACAGTTGTTTTAGTTAAGTTCACATTTGTTTTTAGTATTTTATAGCCTTTATTTTTTTCAATTTTATGAGATTATTTGACCTATTTGTTAAGTTCACTGTTGTTTTTTGTTAAGTTCACAGTTGTTTTTCCTTTATGACTCTATTTTTGCAATTTTATGAAATTATTTGATATATTTATTATGTTTACAGTTTTTTTACTTAAGTTCACTGTTGTTTTTTGTTAAGTTCACAGTTGTTTTAGTCCTTAAGACCTCTATTTTTGCAATTTTGTGAGATTATTTGACATATTTGTTATGTTCACAACTGTTTTTACTTAAGTTCACTTGTAACTTTTTACTCATTTTTTAATATTTTCTTAATAAGTTTGTAAACTCTTGATATCTTGATGTGAGACGAATGGAGAAATAATTAAATTTTATAAATAAATTTCAATCGAATTGAGTTGCATAAGAATTATAATGGGAAATACTTTGAAACCTACATAGATAAGCAGTAAAAAAAATCGAAAACTTCGTTGTGTTCGTTTTGACGAGACGAATCAAAATAGTAGCATCACGATATGATTTTGAATTATTTTTGTAAAATCATATTTGTAAAAATATAAAATCGATAAAATAACAACAACAACAACAACAACAACAATCACAACAAATTCATAATTACAAAATAATTTGGGATTGGCTAAGATGTGAAATCGTCAATGAAGGATTATTATTGCTAAAAAACAAACCACATAACATTAGAGTATACTCCAAAAGGCTACCAGTACAACCCGCAGATATAATTAGTTGATTGTGCGACAATTTTCCCTGACTTCTCCTTTAGAACCTTCTTTGACATCCAGCAAACCCATTTTAACCATAGCCTGATTCATTTCATACCCATTCACAATGCCTCTTGTATTGGCGCTCGCGTATAAGGTCTGGTCCGAAGTTAGTACCCCAGCCTTCCTTTGAAGCCCATTGAAATTAATATAGATCTGGCTGAAATTAATCGTGGAATTTCCAGATCTGGCCGGAATTTCTTTGGTCTGATGAAGGAAGGGTGGCCGGAGATACGGAGGGGAGTGGTGGCCGGAGAGTGAGAGAGAGATGGTCGCCGGAGTAGGGGAGACGTCGCCGGAGCAGAGGATACAGTCACCGGAATAGGGGGAGATGGTCGCCGGAGGTGGGAAGGAAGAGTTCGCCGGAGGGGAAGGGGAAGGTCGCCGGAAGAATGATAGAGAGAGAAAGTGAGAGAAGAGAGAGGGAGAGAGAGAGGGGGGATGGTTTTTTATTTTTGGGTAAGGGTTAATTTGGGTGAAGGACTAAATGAAATTTTGATTATGATGCCAGACTAATCGGTTAAATTTCAAAATACTTGTCTAAATTAATTTTTTTACTTAGGATGAAGGACCCATTGATAATTTTCCCTTATAGAAAAGAGTAGATAGCTCAAATTTTCAAGTTAATATATGAGCATCATATACTTTGTGAGTTACACGTTGTGGGTGCCACTGCCCACTCTATTAATGTTTTCGAGGAGTTGGTTATTTAACAATATTTATTTGTTACTTAACAATAAATATTTTTTGGGTCGTGAAGTAGCAAAACATCCGGATGGTATCTTCCTCTCTCAGCGTAAGTATACGCTCGACATTCTTTCTGAAGCTGGATTTCTTGGAGCTCATCCGGCTGATACTCCTATAGAGAAAAATCGGTTGGCTCTCACTGAAGATGATGATTTACGTGATCCCGAGGCTTATCGGCGTCTTGTAGGATGTCTTATATATCTCACCATCACACGACCAGAACTTTCATATAGTGTGCACATTCTGGCACAGTTTATGACCGGTCCTAAGATAGCTCATTGGCATGCGGCTTTGCGTGTTGTACGATATCTCTTAAAGGTCATCCCGACCAAGGCATTCTTCTTCGTGCAACTTCTAATCTACACCTTCGTGCTTATTGCAACTCGGATTGGGCTAGTTGCCCGCTTACTCGTCGCTCCCTTACTGCCTATTTTGTGTTCCTCGGTGATCTCCAATATCTTGGAAGACCAAGAAGCAGACTACCATTTCTTGCTCATCGGCTGAAGTCGAATATCGATCCATGGCTAATGCTACATGTAAGCTCAAATGGCTTCGTAGTCTGCTTGATTCCTTTGGCATTCTTCATAAGACTCCTATGACTCTTCTATGTGATAGTCAGTCAGCTTTACATATGACCCAAAATTCTGTTCATCATGAACGTACAAAGCATATTAAAGTTGACTGCCACCTTGTGTGTGATGTTGTTCAGACAGGTGTCATCACAACTCGCAAGGTTCACACTTCCACTCAACTGGCTGATGCTCTCACGAAAGCTTTGAATGGTCGTCAGTTTCAGAGTTTACTCGGCAAGTTGGGTGTGTGTGATCTACACTCTCCAACTTGAGGGGGCGTTAAGATATTTTGACGAGATTTGTTAATATTCTTTTCATGTTAATAGATATAAATTAGTTAAACTAATATTTTCCTAACATAATTATAGGAATTTGATAGATCTATTATAATTTGGTAGAGATAGATTTTTTGGTGGGCAAGACTACGACATTGCATATATTTGTGATGTACACGGTTCATATAAGATCAAGAAAAATACTCCCTCCGTCCCGCTTTAAGGTTCTGAGTTTGACTTTGCACGGAGATTAAGGAGGAAATATTATATTGAAAGTGTTGTGAGTGTGAAAATAAAATAGGAGAGAGAAAGAGTGGAGGGAATAGTAAATTATAGTGGTGTTGTGAGTATTAAAATAATGTAGGAGAGAGAATGAGTGGAGGGAATAGTTTTTGGGCCCTGCGTTTTTCAACTTGTTTACAACTTGCACCAAACAACTTGGTACTAACGAACTTAAGTTATTCTATCACAACTTGAACTTCTTCAGGTTGGAACATAGTTACGTTAACCCTATTTTTTAGGGAACGTGTCAAAGGAGCAAGGACCGGTTCAAAGACGTTTCTTCAGCAACAAAACATTATCTCCTCCCTCAACGGCAAATGGCGGATATATCTCAACAAGATCAGCATTACTCCCGAGATTTTAGGCCTACTTTTTCTCTTTGTAAACTTAGCCGTTGGTTGAGGTATAAAAGGGATTAAACACTGTATTTTTGCACACACTTTCACTCTAGCTTAAGTTCCCTTTTTATATGCTCATAGCTCTGTAATCACCGAGATACTTAGTAAACTTTCGGTCAAGGCAGGTACCAAAACCTCCCGGGGTTTTATGCCGGCGAACAAGTTGTTCAAGGGCTTTCCCTAGTCAACAAACATCTTGTGTCCATCCCCATTCAACTTGATAATCATTGTACCTAGATTCGTATCACTTTAGTCATTTTTCTTCCCTTCGAAATACACTTGTTGAAATTTTACCAAAACAATTTGGCGCCGTCTGTGGGAAACTTTGATTATTCAAGTAGAAATGGCTAATCCATCGTCCGGCAGTCAAGCTGAGAGGAGTCGTCCGCTTCCTGTTTCCAACGCCCAAGGCAATCATTCTCCAAGTGCGGAAGCTGTCAATTTGGAGATATTGTCCAACATGGCAGACATGTTGAGGAAAGTAAGTGATCGGTTGGATGGTCAGGAGCATACGAACGCCATGATATTCAACGCCATTGATAACCTGCGTAAAGGGAAGCAAGTTGAAACTCAAGTATCTACTCCATTTTTACCTTTACTTCCTAGATCTTTGTTTGGTGCAGGTACAGGACCAAGCAATGTCGGGGATATTCCTATGACTAATACCTTGCTAGCCGAGAGCACGATCGTGGCGTCCATTCCAATCGAACAACCAAGATTCAGCCTACCAGCTAGCCAACCTGCGCTGTCATCTTGCTACACCTATGCTACACCCTCAATGGGGCAAGCAGGGAATTTCTTTAATGCTTTTGATACTTCTGCATCTCAGTTTAATAACAATCCTCTTTTCGCAGAGAGTCAACTTGTTAAGGAAATGCAGACTATAAAGGATTTGCTTCGAAGCATACCTGGAGTCAGTATGCCATACCACCAAGTTTCTCCAGCTTGCTATAATGAATCTCGTTTTGTTCCAGCAATAGCTAGTGTGGAGATCCCAAAGAAATTTTCAGTCCCTCATATGAAGAAGTATGATGGAAGCACCGACCCCGCAGAGCATGTGTTGCTGTATCAGGAATTAATGGATATCACAAGTATCCCCCCTATGTTTAAAGAAGCGTGTTTTTGCAGGGGCTTTGGCTCTACTTTGTCAGGACCAGCCTTAAAATGGCTAACAGGGCTCCCTCTAAACTCTATTTCATCTTATGCTCAACTTGTCAATATGTTCATTAACCAATTTTCGTGCAATAGGGCATTTGACAAGTTGACTAGTGATCTCTATAGAATTGTGCAACAGCCTAACAAAAATCTTAAAGAGTATTTGCACAGGTTTAACAAGGAGGCAGTGACTATACCCAACTTGGATGTGTCCACCGCTACGGAAGCATTCCGTATAGGCTTGAAGAAGAGCTCATTGTTCTATAACGAGTTGGTGATGACCCCTGCGAAACAACTTGAAAAAATCAGAACCAGGGCCTTGCCTTTTATCAGATTGGAGGAAGACAGCTTGGCGATGGGAAGTCAGCCGGGAGGACTCTTACTCCTCTATTTGAGCCTTCGATAGAAAATCGGATTCCCATCACTATAAGTCCAACAGAGGCAAACCCCGTTAAATCGAATCTTCTAGAATTCATGTTGTAGATGATGATCAAGAGGGAGATGATAATGATTATCCAAAATTTCGAATACTTGCTTCGTGGACATTGCAGGAATCTTGTGCGCCATGGGAAATCTTAGAGATAAAGCAAGGTGGCCCAAGAAGAACGACCCATCAACAACTTGGAAGGACAAGTCCAAGTGGTGCGCATTTCATGAGGATTTTGGGCATACCACCGAGAATTGTTTTGCCTTGAGGAAGGAAATTGCTCATTTATTGTCCAAGGGTCTTCTTAAGGATTTGTTGGGCAAGAAGAGGGTCGAAGTGAGTCTAAAGAGCTCCGATTCGGGGAGCATCCTGCACCCGAGAAAGTTGCACCGCCTCCGGCCACCAAGGTAGTAAATGTCATTTCAGGTGGATCTCATATTTGTGGAACAACTTACTCTGCAGCCAAGCGTCATGCCAAAAGTTCTAAGGAGGATCAATCAGAATGGCCTTCAAGATGTCGTGACTTCACAGATGGTCATGTTATTTCCTTTGAAGACGAAGATAAGGACAACACGTTGGATCCTCATCATGATGGTCTAGTTGTTCAAGTGCAGATTGCCAACTGTGTGGTCAAGAGAATTCTTATTGATGGCGGGAGCTCAGTCAACATAATCTTCACTCATGCTCTTGAAGATATGGGTATTCCTTTGTCTGAAGTTGTGAAGAATTCATCCGTGCTGGTAGGGTTCAGTGGCGAGATAAGGCAAACAGTCGGGGAGATTAAGTTGCCTATCTATTTGGAGGTTATGAATGCTATGGAAAGATTCTGTGTGGTCGAATGCTCTTCCTCGTACAATGTCATTTTGGGAAGACCTTGGATACACAACATGAAGGCCGTGCCGTCAACTTATCACCAGCCAAGGCCAAGTTTCCAACACCTTAGGGCGTGGCCAAGTTGAGGGGAAACCAACAAGTCTCCAAAGAATGCTACAAGGTCAACATGAAAGCAAGTTCAGCCCCTCGGCAAGCATAGCAATTAAAGAAAAAGGCCCAGGATGTTCTTGAAGCAGTAGAGCATGAGACAAAAAGCGTTCTTGTTGATGCATCGAATCCTGAGGCCCAAGTGCAAGTTGGGGTAGACCTCCCATCCGAAGTTGAGGAGGAGCTGATTGAGTTCTTGAAAAGTCAGAAATGTTGTTTTGCATGGAAACACGAGGACATGACAGGAATAAGCAAGGACATCATTACTCACAAGTTGAACATAGATCCCACCATCCGCCCTGTTCATCAGAAAAGAAGGAAGTTTGCTCAGGAAAGGAACCAGATCATAAAGGATGAAGTTGAGAGGCTTTTGAAGTCCAAGATGATCAGGGAAGTTCAATATCCAAGGTGGTTAGCTAATGTTGTGGTGGTAGAGAAGAGGAATGGCAAGTGGCGAGTGTGCGTGGACTTTGCGTACTTGAACAAAGCCTCGTCCGAAAGACCCATTCCCTCTTCCTCATATCGATTCTCTAGTTGATGAGACAGCTGGCCATGATATCTTGACGTTCATGGATGCGTCTTCAGGGTATCAACAAATTCAAATGAAGCCCTCGGACCAAGAAGATACGGCATTCATGACTCCGGAAGGTATATATTGTTACATTTCTATGCCATTTGGTCTTAAAAATGCAGGGGCAACTTATCGTAGGTCGGTCAGAACAAGATGTTCAAAGATCAACTTGGCAAGACGATGGAAGTCTACATAGATGACATGGTGGTAAAATCCAAGCATATGGAAGATCATGTTGAGCATAGTCACGAGGCGTTCAACATCTTGAAAGCTTTCAACATGAAGCTCAATCCAAAGAAAGTGCAACTTTGGTGTTAGGCGAGTAAATTCTTGGGATATATGGTGACCAAAAGGGGAATTGAAGCCAGTCCCGAGCAGATCAAAGCCATTCTCAACTTGGAATCTCCCAAGAATATCAAAGACGTCCAAAGGTTAACAGGTAGAGTAGCTGCTTTGAATAGGTTTATATCTAAATCATCTAATAAGTGCAGGTTATTCTATGAAGTATTAAGAAAGAATAAACTCTTTCAATGGACTGACCAACATGAGGCAGCTTTTAAGCAACTTAAAGAATATTTGGTGACGTCACCCCTACTTGCCAAACCAGAGCATTGTGAGAACCTTTATTTATATTCGTCGTATTCGAAAATCTTTGTTAGTGCGGTATTGGTGAAGGAAATCCAAGGTGAACAAAGATCCCGTGTACTATGTAAGTAAGTCTCTATTAGGCATTTGAAACAAGGTACTCTCATCTTGAAAAATTAATATTAGCCTTAACTACCGCCGCTACAAAATTGCGTCATTATTTCGAAATGCATTCTATAACATAGAACTAATTATCCTATAAGGAATGTGTTGAGAACTCCAGAGATGTCGGGATTGGCCAAGTGGTCTGGTCAAGTTGAGCACTTATGATATTTCGTATGAGCCAAGAACAGCCATCAAATCTCAGCCCTAGCCGATTTCGTAGCCGACTTCGGGCCCCGCTTGCAACCCGAGGTGGAGCCGGAAGTGCAACAACTTAAAGGTAAAACTATTCCTAGATTTTGGACACTGTTTACAGATGGAGCTTCAAATTCCAAAGGAATTGGCTTGGGAATAGTCCTAAAATCCCCTCAAGGTGATATCATACCTCAAGCTGTAGCTTGTGAATTCAGTGCAACAAATAATGAAGCTGAGTATGAAGCTTTAATCATGGGTTTAACCACAGCTTTAAGTTTGAATGTTACACATATAAATGTATTTGTTGACTCTCAATTGCTAGCTAACCATTTTAGTGGCAGTTATGTGGCGAAGCATTCCAAGATGACTCTGTATCTCCAACATGTTAAGGCTTTAGCTTCGAAATTCCTATCATTCTCTTTGGAACAGGTCCCTAGAGAGGAAAACACGGAAGCGGATGCCTTGGCCAACTTGGGTTCAACTTGCAAATCAATGTTGCATACCAATATCCCCATCATTTATGTTAAGTACTCGGTAATAGACCAAGTTGAAGAAACTCAAGTGGTTACTCAACCTACTGGGGAACAAGATGCTAAACCTTCTTGGACCCAACCTGTAATTGAGTTCCTTCAACTTGGAACTATTCCACCAGATATTAAGAATGTTAGATCTTTTAAGATTCGTACTTCAACTTTCGTTTTGATAGATAATGTGCTATTCAAGAGGTCTTTTGCAGGACACTATTTGAGATGTGTCGATAACGAGCAAGTTGAACTGGTACTTAAAGAAATTCACGAAGGAATATGTGGGAATCATTCTGGCGGAAAGGCGTTAGCATCAAAGGCCCTCAATATAGGATATTATTGGCCAACCATGCGCCAAGATGCCATGAGTTATGTACAGAAGTGTGATGCTTGCCAAAGACACAGCAACATCTTGCATCGACCTGCTGAGCCTCTACACCCTATTGCTTCATCTTGGCCTTTCATGCAGTGGGGCATGGACATTGTGGGCAAGTTACCTAAGGCTCCCGGAGGCAAAGTGTTCATGTTGGCATTAACCGATTATTTCTCAAAATGGATCGAAGCAGAAGCTTATGTACAGGTAAGAGATAAGGAGGTAATCTCATTTCTAAAGAAAAACATAATTAGCAGGTTTAGCGTGCCATCAGAAATTATATGTGACAACGGGTCACAATTCATAAGCAAGAAAACCAGAGACTTTTGTACTCGCTGGGGCATCAAGTTGATCATGTCTACACCAGTCCACCCCCAAGCTAATGGTCAAGCTGAATCAAGCAACAAGTTGATCATCAACAACTTGAAGAAGCGTCTAGATCAAAAGAAGGGAAAATGGGCTGAAGAGTTACCACTTGTACTTTGGGCGATAGGACCACTACAAAAGGAGCCACAGGTAGAACTCCATATTCTTTGGTGTATGGAGCGGAAGCTGTAATTCCAGTCGAGGTGACAATCCCAACAGCAAGGTATGGCTTATTAACTCATGATGAAAATAATCTCTTGCTAACCCAAGATTTAGATACTATTGATGAGATTAGGGATTTAGCCAAAATAAGGATGGCAGCTTATCAACAAAGAATTGCGAGGTCTTACAACAAAAATGTCAGAGTCAGGAGGTTCCAGGTTGGTGACTTAGTTTTGAGAAAAGTATTTCAAAATACAAGAGAATTGAATGCAGGTAAGTTAGCTCCCAAGTGGGAAGGACCATATCTCATCGATGCTGAAGCTGGCAAAGGTGCATATTGGTTGTCAATCCCAAGTGGAGACAGAATCCCTAGAAGTTGGAACGCCATCCACTTAAAACTTTATTTCATGTAAGTCCAGTTATTTACAACTAGACTTCTCAGGTACGATTTATTTTAAGTTGTCAAGTTCATTCGTATATTTCAAGTTATTAATTTTTATTGAGAATCCTTACTAACTTAAGCATCGAAGGGGCGTTAGCTACGCTAACGCCCAACCCTAACATGAATCTGTTTTGCAAGGTGCAACTTGAGCAAACGAAGTAGTCCCAACATGTTGACACGCCAGTACGGCTGATACTTGTTGGGACCTAGAGTTGGAGTAGGTCTAAGCATGTTAACACGCCGGTACGGCTCCAACATGTTTAGATCTAGGAAGAAGAATTTCAACATGTTGACACGCCAGTACGGCTGATACTTGTTGGAATTCTAGCTGGAGAGGGATAGAACTTGTTGACACGCCAGGACGGCTGATACTTGTTCTATCTCTTCAAACGGATACCTCTATCAAAGGTACAATTTACATATGGTTAAAAGATATTCATCTTTTCTTACGAATTAAGGTTTCGACACCTTCGCCTGGGCGCACGATTTCACACTTATACAAGTTGTGAACTATTGGTTGTAACATTCTCATGTTACCTACGGCTTATAACATCAACATGTTATCAAATGAACAAGCAAGTATTGTTGAAAACCCCAAAATACTTCTTTAAAAACCTTAAAAATGTTTTTCAAAAGTTTTTGCAACTAGAGGACAAGTTGGGTAAGCCAACCAGTCCCTAAAAATCTAAGAAAGCTTGGAGTACTAGACCAACCTAGTACCCCCAAATAAATTGTTTTGGGCTCTTATGAGCCATTACATGCCAAAATAAAACTTGTTTTGGGGACATACCCCCCATTTTCTGTGCATACCAATAAAGGTATGACGAATAAAACCCAAAAAGAAGTTGTTTTTGTTCACCCATCCAAAATATTCAAAAAAGTTTCAAATTGTTTTTAAACTTCTTCACGCCGCCGGTGTTGCATTTAAATTTTCCCCTTGATTATTTTCTCCAACCTGAGCTACCACCATGGTACTCAAAACCTTATCTGTGTCGTCAATTAAAGTTTCAAGAGCCATCGAATTCACCTCCTCTGCATCCGCGGGTTCCCCCATATGGTCCTCTAAAATTTTTCTCTCTTCCTCCAAGTTCCAAGTTGTGGCCTGACCATTCTTATATTCCTCCATCATCTGAATACGGGCCTCTAGCAATGTTTTGGTTGCGTTGAACTTGAAGTTCCCCTCTGAGGCTTCAAGCTCCTTCAAATGGGCCTTGTTCTTGGCTCGGACAACCTCCACTTCCTTCCCCAAGCGCTCAAAGTCCTTCTTCAAATTCTCCACTTCACTGGCATGCTTGTTCCCTTCCTTCTTCATCTTCTCTACTTCATTAGCATACTTGGTGGCTTCCTTCCTTGACTCTGCGGCTTCAGAATCGCATCTTGTCACCTTAATTTTCAGAGCATCAACGTGGGCCATGATAGGACCCATAATTTCCTGCGTAAAAGGAAGTGTTAATATTCTATCAATTCATTGGCAAGGTTCAAGGTTTTTCATTCTTTACCTTATCAACGAAACTTGGTACTGCAGCTTTAAACCTTTCTCCTAATTTCACCATATCCATGTCATCACTTGTATCTGTGGCCTCGGCCTCCACAGTTTTCTCTCTTCTTTGCTTCCTCTTTCTTCTTGCTCACATTCACGTCGAGCTAGATACAAATGTACTGGGAGTAGGAGGCTTACTAACTTTCTTCGCCAAGCTTCTCGCCCTAGCCACGCAAGTAGGTCGCAGCACTTACATGATCCTCGACCGAGTGGCTACAAAAGGGAATGTAGAATTAGAACAATTCAGGGGAATTAGAAACAACGTGAAGCTAGTTGGAGTTCTAAGATGTCGGGTTAACCTGTGGACATCTTGATAGGCTCAGATAAAGCCTCTTCTGTGGCTAATTTCTCGGGCTTCTTCAGTTCAACTTCTCCTCTCGGATCTCGCAAAGCAAATAAGACTGGCAATGCTTTGAAAGTTCTCACTTGCGAATCCAACTCATAAATCTTGTTAACATTCTCCTCTGTGTTGTCCTTGTAAGCAAAAAGCACGTCTAGTTTTGCAACTAAGCCGAGGAAAATTCAAGGAACTAGTTAGCAGGATGTTAGGAAGCATTATTAGAAAAGGAAAAATTGTCTATACTACCTTGAGACCTCCATTTGAAATTGGCACCCTCCACCGACACCAGGGTACTCCTCCTTGCAAAAAAGAACTTATTCTTCCACCCTCTATTCGCGGGATCACTGTTGTCATTCAAGAAAGGCATTCTACCGGTCCTAACCCTAAAGCCATATCTCCCTAAGCCAAAACCCCTAATCTCATTTGTGAAAGCAAATTCCTCCAAACCAACTTCTACCTCTGTTTCCGCATTCAACCTTACTAGGGCTCAAGGCATCTCCAACCTTGCGGCATCATTTGGGCGTAGTTAAGTTTTGTGGAAACAAAAAATTTGGTGATTAAAGTTGGGAAAGGGAATTTCAAGCCGATAATAAAGGGGTATTCAGGGAAACACACCCAATCGGGAGAGTAACATTCCGAGGTTAGGTCTGGGTGAGTGAAAAATTCGGTATCGTACGACATGGCATGGTTTTTCTTGATGATCTCTAAGTTGGCAGCAGGAATTAAACACTTTTCATTATCTGGATTTTTCAACATGTTCTGGGTCACAAAACCCTTCGGTAAACCTTCACTACTCTCGATTATATTAACCACTTTCTTCCTCCCCATTTTTTCAACTTAAACAAAGAAATCAGAGAGGGAATTGAAAAGAAAACGAGAAACTCACCGAAAATTGTTACTTGGTTTTCTCTCCGGTCTTCTTCCTCGACTCTTCTTCTAGAAACCTCCGTTAAAGTCACTGTTTTGATTTGGTGAAAGGGAGAGTTGGAAAGGGAGTGTATTTATGTGGGGAGAGGTTGAAAGCGGTTGGGACATTAAAATAATTACGCCTTTTAGCTTTGGAAACTACTTAAACCGTCCCATCACGTCCCTTTTCATTTAAAAAACTGCCGTTCCTTTCATCCGTTTTTGGCAAACTTTTTGAATCTTTTTGTCTCTTTATATTCCCCATTTAAAATTCAAAAAGTTTGGGGGCAATTGTTGGGCCCTGCGTTTTTCAACTTGTTTACAACTTGCACCAAACAACTTGGTACTAACGAACTTAAGTTATTCTATCACAACTTGAACTTCTGCAGGTTGAAACATAGTTATGTTAACCCTATTTTTTAGGGAACGTGTCAAAGGAGCAAGGACCGGTTCAAAGACGTTTCTTCAGCAACAAATCATTATCTCCTCCCTCAACGGCAAATGGCGGATATATCTCAACAAGATCAACATTACTCCCGAGATTTTAGGCCTACTTTTTCTCTTTGTAAACTTAGCCGTTGGTTGAGGTATAAAAGGGATTAAACACTGTATTTTTGCACACACTTTCACTCTAGCTTAAGTTCCCTTTTTATATGCTCATAGCTCTGTAATCACTGAGATACTTAGTAAACTTTCAGTCAAGGCAGGTACCAAAACCTCCCGGGGTTTTATGCCGGCGAACAAGTTGTTCAAGGGCTTTCCCTAGTCAACAAACATCTTGTGTCCATCCCCATTCAACTTGATAATCATTGTACCTAGAAGTAAAGTAAGAACCTTAATTTGGGACAGACTAAAAAGGAAAGTAAGAACCTTAAATCGGGACAGAGGGAGTAAGTTGTTTATTTTCTACTTCGCATATCATTAATTAGTTTCAACTCATCGCAGTGTGAGTAGCTACATAGGTTAGGGCCGATGGATTGGACGACTTTTTGGGCTAGCTCGTCATGGCTGTCGACGATTACAATTGCACAGCGCCTTGATTTGCGAAAAGGCGTGCCGTTGCCTCTCCTATGCCGTGATTACAGCCACTTTGCCTTCTAGCTTCTTCATAATGGTTTTTGTGTCTTGCGATTAGTCTGCTTTTTCTTTCAGTAATGGTCTTTCTTTGTGTGCTTGCTTCTCTTATAGGGGGTTTGGGCTCGGACAGTCGACTTGTTCAACACTCCAGCAGCCCCAGCTTACAGTTGATTTGATTTAGCCGGTCTATTTTAATCAATGATCCATATTGCAATCCGGAACTTTAACGTCGAATTTTTTCTTCCTTTTCGTAAAGATAGGGCAGTACTTTCGGCAATTTCTTGCAGACCTTTATTTGTGTACCAAAGGTCTGTTTATACAAATATAAAACCACAGCAAGCATGTACTTAGTTGACTAACTCCCAAGTAATTTCTCCAGAATAGCACATCCGCCTAAAGTACTTGTTGGGATTTTTATAAAAGGCTTCTTAAGGAATATAACTAAGAAAACGAGAAAGATGACGGAAATTGTAAAGACAGACTTAATGTAGTCGAGGCTTGTGTTTAACACAATTTCCGTAAGAATTATTTGTCCCGCACTGGTGCTTACGGTTGATGACAAACTTCTCGTGAGATGCAACGACTTCTATTTGTTAATAGGAGCACTCCAAATTAACAAATCTAACGAACAATTGACTATTTGGAACTTTCGGACTTGAAGGAAAATAATGCAACAAGATGAAATGATTAGGCTAAGTTAATCTATCTCAAATGTGTGTAGGAAGACTCAATTTACTATATGTATGAATTGAAATTCGAAGGGGAAGTATATAAGGAGAGTTAAGGGGTTTGTGGCTTTTCCATTGAAAAGTCACAACTTTACGGGTAGAACAGCACTTGCACGGCCGTGTCCAAGGCACTGCACGGCCGTGCAAAGGCAATATGCACGGTCGAGTCCAAGGCTCTGCACGGTCGAGAGGCAAGGCAAGGCACGGTGCACGGCCGTGTCCTAGACACTGCATGGCCGTGCAGAAGCTTCTTCAGCCTTGTAAGTGCTCCAATTTGAGCTTGTTAGAATTTTCGTTAGAAAATTAACGAAAGTTATAACATTTCTAACAATTCCTAACAATCCTAACTTTTCTAACAAAGTGAGGGTAAAATGGGCATTGTTATTTAAGGTTAAACCTTAAAAAGAATCTTAAAAAGAAAAACAAAAGAAGAAAACCAAAAATGGCAATGGCTGGAAACACAAAAACTGGCTGTTAATTTGAATTTTGAAAAGAAATATTCTTCTTGTCCAAAGCTGGAGCTGCATTTAATGAACAGTGCACGCTGACTGGATCCATCCGCGCGGACATCTTTGCTATTTTCAGAGGGCTATAAATTGAGCCCTCCAGTCACAAAAATAAGGGGGAAAAAAAAACACATTTTGCACCGAACCTCTGGCGAAATATAGAGAGAAAACAGTGAGAATTCTTCAAGAATTGTCACCTTTTTCTCTCCAATCTTTCCCAACTCATATTCATCCACTCACTCTCATATTAAATCCCTAAACACTCATACACTCAAACCAAACACTCAAGAACACAAGGAAGATTGGTAAACCCTCCTCCTCCTAACCCTAAATCTCAACCATGCATGCATCTTCAAACTACAAAATGTAGTTCTTTCATCTTCTTGCTCTAGATCTAAGAAGATCACCATGGAAGACCATCTCCATGGATGATCTTCTACAAAGATCAAAATTATTTTTAAGCTTTCTTACTTTCTTGCAAAGAAAACTCATTTTCAAAATCCTAAAAACCATTTTCAAGCATAAAATCTTGATTTCAAAGGATAAAATTCCCCTTCCCAAGCAAATGAAATGCTTAGTCCTAATGTACCCCAAGGATGGTTTGGTATAGTTGATTCACCACTAAAATGTCTAGTGATCACTAACCAAAACCTAGGGAAATGGGGACAAGCATGGATGCAAAACCCCCCTTAAAATCATATTTTCTTTCTTGAGAAGTTGCTGTCCAGTAGCAATTTTCTCAGACCTCAGTCCATGGTCTTAATTTTTGGACACAGATGAACTTGGAATTTGGTGTTGACTACAAAATACTTTTTGTAGCCAACATCCAGAGCTTTCCATAAATATTTTTACCTTATTTTTTGGGTGAGTAAAACTCCTCTTTTCAAATTTTCTTTCAGAGGCTAGTTCATCAGCTTCTGAGAATCCAGATCTCATATCTGAGGTTTCCAGAAGGTTTTGACCCCTCAAATCTTCTCCAAAATGGAAAATTCCTTCGCACAAACTTTATTTAAGGTGTCTAGAACAACTTTCATTCTCTGAGTTTATCCAGATTATGAAGTTTTAAGACCCTTGAATCCCTTTTAAAATCAAAGGTCCACTGCCTTTTTCATTCTGGCAGAAATGGCTCTCAACTTCAAAAGGTCTTTTGAGTACCAAATCTCAATCCAAAAATCTTCCAAAAAATCATGGGATCAGTTTAAAGTCTTAAAAAGATATCCCAATTTTTACTTTTCTGAGTTTCAACTTATTTTGGCCAAAACACACACACACACACACACAAATGATTTTCAGCTTGGAAGACTCGTTTTACGAGGCGCGTCGGGTGCACACTAACGTCCTTCCCGACGCGTAACATGACCTCCGAACCTAAATCTCTGATCTCGGGCTTTTTTCAAAGTTTTGGCCTTCAAAATTAAAATGGCGTGGCGACTCCGTTTTCCGGTTTTATTTGGTTTTTCAAAGAAACGCAAAAATCGAATTTTTCCCGCGAATGGCAACATTCATCACAGTGGCGACTCCGCTGGGGACTAAGCTTTTTTTTTAAAAAAAATGGTATTTGGTATATTGGTGGAAACCACTAAATTTCCCGTTATCGCCTCCTAACACGAGTCGGGGATAAATTGTGGTCTAACAATCCCACGTACCGGTATCACCGTTTTCCAAAAAAAAAAAAAGCTTTTGAGGGTCAAGCTTCCGTCCCGGCTTTGAAAATCATTTTTTGTGTGTGTGTTGATTTTTGCACAGTTTTCATGTTGTTTTGGCCGCCTCGGAGAAAGTCAAAATTTTGACTGTCGGAATAATGTCCCTAACTGTCGGAATTTTCGTGCTTACGTGCTTATGTGCTCATACAAAAAAAAAAAAAAAAAGGATTTCAAAAAAAAAGAAAATTTCCAAAAAAAAATCATGCATCATATTTTTAAGACACATAAAAAATCTCTATTTTACTCGGAAAGAGAATATAGATCGCCAGCACACTACGCGCACGTGACCGTACACCGCACACTACGTCCTTAACAGGGAAATCCTTGTCGCGGTCCGTTTGGTCTTATTACGCCGCTCGGATGAGCACAGGACTACCCAAACATCCCATGGAGCCTCGTGTCGACCATGCACTTGTCCGTGACACACTTTGTCCGAGACCCGGTTGGTTTTTAGTCTGGTCGTGTCATGCCCCGTCCGTGTATAGACCTTTCCTTTCAAGCCTTTGTCGGCATACCGACTCAATATCTTTCGGGGACCCTAATCGGTCGAAGTTACGCCGGTTTTCCGCCGCGAACTTTGACCAAGATATTGACCAGGCGCCTTGACTTCGGCTCGACGGCACAAATTATACACGACTCCCAAGATTGACACCGAGTCATCAAGGATTAATGAGTATTCCATGCCTAATTACGGCTTAACCGACGACAAGTCAAGATCGGTGTGGACGCTTATCGGTCCAAATCATGCCGACTTTCGTCGAGCCCTCGGACATGATCTTGACTTTTGACGTCGCCTTTGTCCGTAATTTACATCGAATGCTCGTTAAGACTCGATTACCCGCCGACTTTTAGGATCGTTTTTCTTCTGGTCGGTGGGACCCGCTTGCCCTATGTGACCCTCGCCCGGGGCTGTCCACCCCGGGAGGTCGAAATACAGGTGGAATACGAGGGGCTTATAGACGTAGTGACGGGGCCCACTGATCCAGGAATCAGAGTAGTTTGCGAAAAAGAAGAGCAATCTTTTCCAACCGATTAGGTTAATAAAACATGTTTTAAGTAAACGTGAACAAATAATTGCATGTTGCACGAGCCTTGAGCCCAAACACCTACCCACCTTCAATTCCCGCCATCTGAACCCTCGTGTCTTTCCCCCGCAGCTCCGCACAAAGCTTGGTTTCGGGCACCGGGTCACCGTTTGATCAGTTGGGAAGAGTCAAGCGCATCGTCAGCTTCGTCGTTTGTTTCAACTCCGGGTTTCAGAATGTCTGCATCAGCTGGTAACGATGGGGACAACGTCACTCCGCCTCCCGGGACTCCTCAGACCAAAGAATGGAATCGGTTAGCGTAACATATGAGAGTGCGACGGGAAGCACGGTTGAATAGCCTTATCGAGGCTATTAAGAGCCATGGTCTGGCCGCCAGTCTCAACCCAGATGGCACCTTCATCGTGGAAGAAGAGGAAGACCTCAACCCCACTCTTGGTCAGCGCGACTACTCCAGGATGCCACCACCGGCCTCCCACGGTACTACCACCAGAATCCATGCTTCTCGGCCTCTGGGTCAGCCAGGCTCCCAAATGCACCACACTGGATCCCCGCAGCCCGACGAGACGAGCCGATTCCCAGTCCCTCGGTGGGACAAAATCAGTACGGAATATCTTCTCATGCTTGGGGCTACCCGGAATGCCACACAAATGGGGATCCCACCTCGGTTCGGGACCAATCAATCCGGACCTTCACAGGCAGTTTGGGATACCACCCTGGTTTGGTTCGGGGCAACAATCAGAGTCCCACCTCGAATGGTACTAGCTCAGCTGCTCCTCACACAGCTCTCACAAATCCATTTCTCACTCAGATTTCTATGGGTTATCAAGCCTCCATCCCGGTGTCATCCGAATCACCAGGACCGCAGTATCCCCCTGGTTACACACCTTCGCCACAGGCAGCCATGCAATTCAACAATCCAGACGGCGGCCACACTCAAGCCTACTTATGGGCCTCACTCCGAAATCCGAGCTATCCTGGCTACCTCAGTCTGCCTCTGCCTTCCCTGCGATGGAAAAGCCAACAAAGAAGCCGCTGGGTTTTATCCTTTGCCCAAGCTCCTACCTACACTCCCGGGGTAATTTGGGCCAAGGACATGTTTTCACCTATGCCCTGGAATATGGTATCCCTTCCACCGGTGTGCCGCGGTGGTAACTCCTCTCTTCGGCTCGCCATTTGGTTTGAGCAACGCCACGGCTCCACCTTGGGATCCCCAATTGACTTGGTTTATGGAGCAACACAAGGAAATGAAAGCACAGATTCTGAATTGACCGCCAAAAGAACACCGCCCTTCGGCCTACAGATCCCGACTCGATTGTCCCCCGCCTCACAAGTTTGTGATGCCCACTCTGGAATTGTTTGACGGGAGTGCATGCCCTAAAACTCACTTGGACACCTATACTTTGGCAATGAAGGCTAAGGGATGCACAAACCAAAGAAGCTTGGCCGATTACTTTAGTCTCTCTTTGAAGTCGGGGGCTTTGAAATGGTTTTTCCGATTGCGGCTAAGCTAGGGCTACTGGGACAAATTACCGGTACTTTCACGAGATAAGTACAAAGCCAACTTGGAATGGGAGACAAACAGTAGTTGACCTGCAAACAACGATGCAGCGCCCTAATGAGAATATTGGGGATTTCTATAAGAGGTGGAACTTAAAGCTCAGTGAAATGGCCATTCCTCCCTCGACGAGGAGCGCTTAGACATCTTTCAGTCATGCTTGAAGCCGCATTTGAGAGCTTCCTCGGCCACTTCCCTACGCCGACTTGCGTGCAATGGTTAATTTCGGGGCTAAGTTTGAAAAGGCTTACAATCAGCGGCGATTGCTGCACACGCCTACGGATATCGGGCTCCTCCTCCAACACTACTCTCGCTTTCGCTAAAGGCAAGGAGGCGATCGGCTACGCGGGACAGGATCAGAACAATGCCACTTCCTTTATTCCCAAGAAGCCCGATGCATCCAGATCCCGGCTCCAAGACTTGAGAAATCTTGGAATGCCTTTAAGCGATATCTTCGTAGGATTGGTAAAGAAGATTTGCTCCGGCCTTTAGATAATTATCAGCCAAGAAACCCCCACGCTCCTTTGGATACCTCCAAGCATTGTGCCTTTCATCAGTACTCATGGGCACTGACGGATGATTGCGTCCCCTGAAGAAGGCAATCCAAAATTTGATTGAGAAAGGGAGGTTAGAGATGCCTGAAAGGCCTAATACCATCAATAACCCGCTCCCTAACAACATGAGTGTCAACATGGTCGAGTTTGGTGATCCAAGACTTGTGGGCATAATGGAATTTGACTCGCCCCTCTGTGAGGTCGGTGAATCAGCCATCGCAGGCGATGAAAGTGGTTGGATTAAGAAAGAGATTGCCAAGGAAATCCTGATGGAAAGGTCTACAATAGCTCCCGTCTCCAGCGTCGAAGAATAGATGCATGGTTCAACAGCAAAGAGCGGCTAGATTGGGGGCTACCTATCTTTAAAATAGTCTTTTGAGTCAACCTTCGTAGGTTCTAGTACTTTTCTTTCACCTAAGTCCTTCCTGGACATTTGTCGTTGTAGTCCATTTTGGACATAGTGGTTAAGTGTCTAATTTTTAATATAAGTCTTTTTTCTTTTCTTGCTAGACTCGAGACATCACTTGCGCACCCACGTTACACTTAATTGAAATGGTTTTATCCAAAATGATCACTTGTCTTTGCTCAACCACTAATTCTTCGAAAATGATTAATATTTAAACTAATCGGAGTGAGAAAATCAATTGATATCCTTCCCAAATTGGGGCTTACCAACTCCCCATCTTGCATCTCATATGCTCACATCCCTTTCATCATCATCATCTCGTTGCTCGATGAATTTGCATGGATCTTTTCTCATATAAAGCTTAAGCAAGCAATGAAGACTTAATCTCGTTTAGGTCATCCAGTAGGGATTGCGGTTGAAACCTTTCACCCATAGGAAAGCCATTACCTCACCCTTACTAAACACTACCCTCTCATTTCAAGATCGGCGTGTTTTGAAACCCGGTTTATCCATCATTTTTGCTCCATACTGAGAGAAAGTCCAAGCGAGCCCGAGAAGTTAGCTTCGAGAATCGGCGATGCGCAAATTATCTCAAGCCATGAAGGAAGGACAAAGATAATCCTCAACTCCTCAGGAAGCTTTCCAAGTCAAAAAAAAAAAAAAAAAAAACAAAAAAAAAACAAAAAAAAAAAACAAAAAAAAAAAACAAAAAAAAACAAAACAAAAAAAGAAACAAAAAAAAAAAAGAAGGATTTTAAAATCCTCACAATCTCGGATATAATTCCAAGCTCCTCAGGAAGCCTTCCAAAAAAAAAGAAGAAGAACTAAAAAGTCCCCGACATCTCAAGAAGCTCTCCAATGATCAAAAAGGAGCCTGAATTCTCGCAAGATCGCAAAGTTGTCGGTAGCTCGGACTTCCTCTTATCATTACCTTAGACCAATCCCAAGCCATCCTCTCAATTTTAGAGGATACTCCCATCACCATTACCCTTGCCCTTGGCCAAGTCAAAATCTGACCTCTCATTCTTGGAGGCAATCAATCTTCCTCGCCATAGATTTCCCAAACACATCCCCGCGAGCCAACCTCTCATCTTTAGAGGTTCAGTCAGTAAAAGGCCTAGCCGACCTCTCATCTCAAGAGGTCATAATCTCCCAAATCACCCGATAGCCGATCGAAGCCCGGAAACCCAACTACGGTCCCTACCTGGGATAGCGGTTTCATTCTAATATCCTCGATGTCGGATCAAATTAATGCTTCATTGCTTGCTTAAATTGGAATCTAATCCATTTTGGTTCAAAATTACCAATCAAAGATTGTGCAAATTCAACCCTTCCCTTCATGTGAGCATATTTCATTTCTCCTCACAAACACTTGCCGTGGATGTCCCACTGGGGCTTCGCATCCGTGTCTTTCATGGACACTCTAAGGGGATATGTTATTCAATCCTCCAAATCCTCAAAATCCCCAAAGGTCCTCGGACCCTCGAATTTCAACATTCATTCTCTTTCATTCGGGATAGACCCGAACTACGGCGACCCGAGCTCTTCATAATGGAGGGAACGTAGGCAACCGAGAAATGGTCCTGGTCGAAATCACAAACAAATCTCAAAAAAAAAAAAAAAAAAATCCTGGTCCTCATCAAGGATCGTCCCTATACACTTTCCGCCCTTCCAAGCTTGATTTTCGATATCGGTTGGTTTTCTCCTTGTGATTAATCAAAATATTTGTTCATATCAGATTTAGGGATTGAATAACCCGAACATTAACAAAGGGTTTTAAGCGGCCTTGTGATCATCATGAATAAGACAAGTTTTCAAGTGTCTCGACAAGTCTTCTCTCTCCATCATAGGGAAATAGAGCCAAACACTGTCTTTCCGTCTGCAGGGGCTTCCATACACTTTTCCACACCTTGTGATGCTTATACTCTCTCAAAAGAGTCAAACCAAAAGCGAGAGTGTCATACACAAATTCGGGAGACATTCCCATCTTTCAAAAGATATGCCCCGCACGTACACATTTCGAAGTCTTGTCCAAGAAGGAATCGGTTGACTAAGATCTGAAAAGATGGGTTCCCCCTCCGTAAGACTACTCACGAATTTCTTCATGCTTTGGGGCTTGCTAAGCGGTTCTCCCGGGTTCTCCTGTAGCAGCTCTTCAAGCTAGGGCTTATATAGTCATCTTTGGGTCCACGTTGGGTTCTTCACCACGAGATAGACTCGCCAAATCGCTTCTTCAAAATCTGGACTTTGCCTACTCGGGATCCGGGGCTTTGTCAAGATGGTCTTTTGGACCCGAATTTTATCAAGTCGCAAGAAAGAATTTCAGCTTCGTAACTTGGTACACGGCAGCTTCCCGTAGCATCGGAATTCAAGATCGTGGTTTCTCCCGGCATTAGCAATTCCATCAAATCATCCTCCTGACAAGGTTTCGGCCAAGGTCACAGCTCATCCAAATGAAAGAAGCTTCACTCGTATCAACGTTGGCCCTAAAGTCTGTCGCATCGCCTTCAAATGACCAAGAATGAGAGGGAAAGTTTCAATCAAGACCCGGGATCCGAATCCAATCTCATCAAGATTGAGGTCCATGTGATATTGCTGACAAAACCTCACCAACAACCGCTGTTTAAATCGCGATCAAGGGTCCCCCACTTGATCAAAATCTGTTCCAAGCAGTCTCCATACCCATGCATCCCCACTAAAAATCTCCCAAGGGCTCATGTAGCATGCACAAAACTTGAGTCAATAGGAATAATCCTAAATCATCGAAGATCATAAATCATAATTTTCCTGCCAGAAGCTTAGGCTAAGTGCATCTTCGAAAGCAAGTAAATGCATCATCCCATAATCATTTTTGGTTCCATGCATGCATCTGTCATGAATGCCATATATGCATCTTCCTCTTCACTAACGAATGCAGGAATTCAAACGTGAAATCAAATCCCCCTTTTTTCGGCAAGGAGGGTCTTCACCAAAGACGACCTCCAATGAATGAAGACGCCCTCCAACATCTACGCTTGCCAAAGACAAGCGTTTCTGGCTGCCTCGCAACTTGCTAAAGACGACCTCCAATGTCCACAAATGGATGAAAACGGCCCCCAATGAAGACCACCTCCGGTGTCTACAATTCGGTCGAGACGCCAAGTTCTCGAATACGGTTCGGCCGTGGACGCCAAGTTCTCAAATGCAAATCAAATGCCGCTGGTCGAGACGCCAAGTTCTCACATACAAATTGGTCCGCGTACGCCAAGTTCTCCAAGGCAAGAAGGTCGAGACGCCAAGCTCTCCAATACAATGCGGTCGAGACACCAAGTTCTCAAAAGCAAGAAGTCCCAATGTGAATACAAGCTCAACCACCTCTACAAGGTTGACGATCACCTGAAGATGCGGACTCAACCAAACTCCTCCTTCAGTCAAAATGCTTCCAAAGACAGCAAATCGTCGGCAGAAACCGTCCCACGAACAAAGAACTTAACAACTCTTCATCAACATCAGCCGTAGCCTCGGTCCTTCCCGGCAACTACGGAGTAAGCACGGCCACAGGTATGAAAGCATATCTTAGTCAACTACTTTTCTAAAAGAACATTATCATCGATCATAGGGCGACTTCTCCAAAACAGTCAAAACCTTAGGGTGACTTCCCAAAATAGTCAAACCATAGGGCGACTTCCCAAAAATAGTCGATCATAGGGTGACTTCCCAAAAATAGTCGTATCATGTAGGGCGACTTCCCAAAAATAGTCGATCATAGGGTGACTTCCCCAAAACAGTCAAACCATGTGGCGACTTCCCAAAAATAGTCGATCATAGGGCGACTTCCCAAAAATAGTCGATCATAGGGCGACTTCCCAAAAATAGTCGATCATAGGGTGACTTCCCAAAAATAGTCAAACCATAGGGCGACTTCCCAAAAATAGTCGATCATAGGGCGACTTCCCAAAACAAGCCAAACCATGTAGGGCGACTTCCCAAAAATAGTCGATCATGTGGCGACTTCCCAAAAATAGTCGATCATAGGGTGACTTCCCAAAAATAGTCAAACCACGGGCGACTTCCCAAAAATAGTCGGATCATAGTGGCGACTTCCCAAAAATAGTCGATCATAGGGCGACTTCCCTAAAATAGTCAATCCTCGGGTGACTCCCAAATCTGATCAATCTCTAGGACGACTTCCCTAAAATAGTCAATCCTCGGGTGACCCCCAGATACAGTCAATCCTTGGTCCATCCACTTGACCGACATTGATCACCTTTCTTCCCGATGGTTCTCGTAAGAACACCTTCAAATAGCCTCCATCAGGTACCGAACCTCAACTTAGGTTCATACTCCTGAACTAAGTTCCCATTTAGGTTCATACTCCTGAACTAAGTTCCCATTTAGGTTCATACTCCTGAACTAAGTTCCCATTTAGGTTCATACTCCTGAACCAAATCTCAACTTAGGTTCATACTCCTGAACTAAGTTCCCATTTAGGTTCATACTCCTGAACCAAATCTCAACTTAGGTTCATACTCCTGAACTAAGTTCCCATTTAGGTTCATACTCCTGAACAAGACCTCAACTTAGGTTCATACTCCTGAACTAAGTTCCCATTTAGGTTCATACTCCTGAACCAAATCTCAACTTAGGTTCATACTCCTGAACTAAGTCTCCATTAGGTTCATACTCCCGAACCGAACCTCAACTTAGGTTCATACTCCCGAACTAAGTTCCCATTTAGGTTCATACTCCCGAACAAAATCTCAACTTAGGTTCATACTCCCGAACTAAGTCTCCATTTAGGTTCATACTCCCGAACAAGACCTCAACTTAGGTTCATACTCCCGAACTAAGTTCCCATTTAGGTTCATACTCCTGAACCAAATCTCAACTTAGGTTCATACTCCTGAACTAAGTCTCCATTAGGTTCATACTCCTGAACCGAACCTCAACTTAGGTTCATACTCCTGAACTAAGTTCCCATTTAGGTTCATACTCCTGAACAAAATCTCAACTTAGGTTCATACTCCTGAACTAAGTCTCCATTTAGGTTCATACTCCTGAACCGAACCTCAACTTAGGTTCATACTCCTGAACTAAGTTCCCATTTAGGTTCATACCCTCTCAAAAGAAATTCCCGGCAGTTAAACGTAAGACCGAGTGCCCCGAGAAAGATAACGAAATCTCGTATCTTTCATCAAAATATTTCCCGGCAGTCAAACGTAAGACCGAGTGCCCCGAGAAAGATAACGAGATCCCGTATCTTTCGTCAAAGTCACCCCCGGCAGTCAAACGTAAGACCGAGTGCCCCGAGAAAGATAACGAGATCCCGTATCTTTCATCAAAATATTCCCTGCTAGCCAAACGTAAGACCAATTCCCTGTGCGAATACGTCGATTTTCCCAAAAGAAAGGCTAACGAAATCCCCAGCAAAGTTAACGGAATCCCAAAAGCCAACGGAATCTCGAGTAGTACTCGAACTACGAAAGGGCTTGATTCCCACTAGGGATACGTAGGTAGCCTATCATTAGGTCCAGCCCCTCGACCAAAACGGTCACCCTCTCCTTCGGCAGCAGACGAAGTCCACCGAAAGGCCATTTCAAATTAAGGTCCGAGGCGCCTAAAAAGCCATCATCATCAAGGTCTGAGGCACCGAAAAAGCCATCATCAAGGTCCGAGGCACCGAAAAAGCCATCTCCAGGGTTCGAGGCACCTAAAACGCCATCTCCAAGGTTTGAGGCACCTAAGACGCTATCGCTAGGAAAGCGATAAATCGCAATCATCCCCAGCAGAGACCGAAAATGGTCATTCCTATCCCCAGCAGAGCGGATAGCCATCAGACCGAAAATGGTCATCTCTTATCCCCTGGAGTTTCTTTCCAAAGAAACGACTGTAGAACTCGCTCATCAGGTTCGAGGCACCTAAAACGCCATCATCTCCAGGGTCAAAGACCCGAACTACGATTGGCTTGATTCCCATTCGGGATACGTAGGTAGCCTATCGCTAGGTTCAGCCACCTGATCACTCGATCATCCTGCCGAATATGGAGCCTTACTCTTATCGACGACCCCGCTTCCTTCGAAAGCGCCGTCGCCGAGGGGCTACTGTAAGTGCTCCAATTTGAGCTTGTTAGAATTTTCGTTAGAAAATTAACGAAAGTTATAACATTTCTAACAATTCCTAACAATCCTAACTTTTCTAACAAAGTGAGGGTAAAATGGGCATTGTTATTTAAGGTTAAACCTTAAAAAGAATCTTAAAAAGAAAAACAAAAGAAGAAAACCAAAAATGGCAATGGCTGGAAACACAAAAACTGGCTGTTAATTTGAATTTTGAAAAGAAATATTCTTCTTGTCCAAAGCTGGAGCTGCATTTAATGAACAGTGCACGCTGACTGGATCCATCCGCGCGGACATCTTTGCTATTTTCGTAGGGCTATAAATTGAGCCCTCCGAGTCACAAAAATAAGGGGAAAAAACACATTTTGCACCGAACCTCAAGCGAAATATAGAGAGAAAACAGTGAGAATTCTTCAAGAATTGTCACCTTTTTCTTTCCAATCTTTCCCAACTCATATTCATCCACTCACTCTCATATTAAATCCCTAAACACTCATACACTCAAACCAAACACTCAAGAACACAAGGAAGATTGGTAAACCCTCCTCCTCCTAACCCTAAATCTCAACCATGCATGCATCTTCAAACTACAAAATGTAGTTCTTTCATCTTCTTGCTCTAGATCTAAGAAGATCACCATGGAAGACCATCTCCATGGATGATCTTCTACAAAGATCAAAATTATTTTTAAGCTTTCTTACTTTCTTGCAAAGAAAACTCATTTTCAAAACCCTAAAAACCATTTTCAAGCATAAAATCTTGATTTCAAAGGATAAAATTCCCCTTCCCAAGCAAATGAAATGCTTAGTCCTAATGTACCCCAAGGATGGTTTGGTATAGTTGATTCACCACTAAAATGTCTAGTGATCACTAACCAAAACCTAGGGAAATGGGGACAAGCATGGATGCAAAACCCCCCTTAAAATCATATTTTCTTTCTTGAGAAGTTGCTGTCCAGTAGCAATTTTCTCAGACATCAGTCCATGGTCTTAATTTTTGGACACAGATGAACTTGGAATTTGATGTTGACTACAAAATACTTTTTGTAGCCAACATCCAGAGCTTTCCAGAAATATTTTTACCTTATTTTTTGGGTGAGTAAAACTCCTCTTTTCAAATTTTCTTTCAGAGGCTAGTTCATCAGCTTCTGAGAATCCAGATCTCATATCTGAGGTTTCCAGAAGGTTTTGACCCCTCAAATCTTCTCCAAAATGGAAAATTCCTTCGCACAAACTTTATTTAAGGTGTCTAGAACAACTTTCATTCTCTGAGTTTATCCAGATTATGAAGTTTTAAGACCCTTGAATCCCTTTTAAAATCAAAGGTCCACTGCCTTTTTCATTCTGGCAGAAATGGCTCTCAACTTCAAAAGGTCTTTTGAGTACCAAATCTCAATCCAAAAATCTTCCAAAAAATCATGGGATCAGTTTAAAGTCTTAAAAAGATATCCCAATTTTTACTTTTCTGAGTTTCAACTTATTTTGGCCAAAACACACACACACACACACACACAAATGATTTTCAGCTTGGAAGACTCGTTTTACGAGGCGCGTCGGGTGCACACTAACGTCCTTCCCGACGCGTAACATGACCTCCGAACCTAAATCTCTGATCTCGGGCTTTTTTCAAAGTTTTGGCCTTCAAAATTAAAATGGCGTGGCGACTCCGTTTTCCGGTTTTATTTGGTTTTTCAAAGAAACGCAAAAATCGAATTTTTCCCGCGAATGGCAACATTCATCACAAGCCTGCTCATCAGCCCTTTAGCCACAACAAGTCCAAACCAATTTTGGGACCAACCCAAATCATACTTTGACCCATTATTTAACTCTTGTTAAGTTACAAATCATTTGTCATTAATTTATCATTCACCCGGAAATGGTTTTTGAGACAATAAATGAATTTCCTTATCTACAACAAATGTAGAATACATTTTGTAACTTACTTCGTTAACGAATAACGAACTCCGTTGAAAGTTAACGAACTTCCGTTAGAAAGTTAGATCAACGACAAGTCAAAACTTAACTTTCGTTACCCATTTCCAACAGTACTACAGGGGGAAACTAAGAACTATTTTTGGCGTATAATTAAGAATTCGGTTTGTATACACTGTGAATTGATTTGAACATACAAGCCGCCCTGTTAGGTTGCCAAACAATATAGTTAACAATTTAATCAAGTACTTTTCACCCCATGACATGCATAAAATCAATCACAAATTTACAACAACAGCAAAGAAAATCAATAGATTTATATATAATTATATATTGAGGAGGACTTATATGCCTCAAGTTGTAAACCCGCCATCAACAATAAGATCGTGACCAGTGACAAACGCAGAGTCATCCGATGCAAGGAATAAAACGGCATCCGCCACGTTATTAACTTTCAAAACAGTCCCTTTCAAGCTTGTCAATGGCCGAAAAGCCTCCTCAACATCCATCGGATCCTTTCCAAACTTCGTGGTAGTCATAGGCGTTGCAACAATGTAAGGCGACACACAGTTCACTCTAATCCCGTACTCACCAAGCTGCTTGCTAGCCGATCGGACAAGCCCTATAACCGCATGCTTCGACATAAAGTAATCAATCCATTCATGATACCCAATGCTACCTGCAACATTAAACAATATTAGCTGAATCGACATCGTGTATCACTTTCTATACAGAAGGTGTTAGGATTTTGGGTCCCAAACACAATTGCTAGGTTGATAAAGATGCAAGCACAAAATAACAATAATAGCAAGAACGAAACAAAATTGAAAAACAGATGAACACAAGAGATTTTACGTGGTTCACCAACTTGGCTACGTCCACGGACGACGGAGAATCAATTCACTATAATCAAGAAGAGTACAAGGAGAATCAAGGTGAAAACCTTTCACACAATCTCACAATCTCTCACAATACAATAGTGAATAACCTAGCAGCTTCTATCAATCTCTCTCTCAAGGCTTCTTGACGAAACAATTACAACAATGACAAAAAAGAACAATTTATATGGCCAAGGCAAAACCACGATCTGAACCCTAAACCAAGGCCCAGCCCGTCAAACTTCCGCCGTGAGGCGCCCGCCCCATCACAACCAGGCGCCCGCTTGGGAAGGACTCCAAACGACGCCAACACACTGCACGCGGAAGCGCCCCGCCTCGGCCGTGATCAAGCGGCCGCCTCGAAGCCACCTCCAAGACCCACCGCCGGCAACCGGGCGCCCGCCGCCCAGGTGGGGCGCCCGCCTCGGCTTCAGGGCACCATCAACACAGCCTTGCCCCAAGTCCGATTTGTCAACTGCAATTAAGAGTCACCCCAACAATTCTCCACCTTGACGATCAATCCCGAAACAAGCTATCTTCAAGAGAACATCTCTTTCTCCGTCGCCACGCCCCAAAGGGCATCAATTACTAGTAACACCCACTAAGTCCAAGAACTTCTTGAACTTAGCAGTCGAAACCTTCGAACCCGACTTTGTCAACATGACCGCCTCCGTTATAATCATAACATACCCAATACAATCATCACTGTTCTTTCCATACACAATGCACACACAAGCATTTGAATACGGAACCCGTGACGCATCATCTTTAGACTTGGGACTATCTAAAGAATATAACCATTTCACCTGGCAAGCATCATTGATATCTATCGCAGCCACAAGAATGCCATCGACATGAACAAGATAAATCAATGTGCCAACACTACAACCCATCAAGTAACCACAATCATCCAATTTACTCCTAGCAAAACCATGGGTAACAATAAAATTGTCGAACCTGTTATACCACTGTGAGTTGACTGCTTTAAATCAACCAAGGATCTCTCAAACAGGACAACATGATCCTTCTTACCCTCGACAACATACCCCTCAGGCCGGCGCATATAGACCTCTTCCTCAAGCTTCCCATGCAAAAAGACCCTTTTCACAAATAACTGCTCAAGCTTTAGATCTAAAATCGCCTCAATGCTCATCAAGGAGTAAATACATGTGTGCATTACTACCGGTGAAATTACTCCATTGTAGTCTCCTTTGAATTTGTAGACCCACTTGCGGCTGACTAATTCCTTCTTTGGTGGAGGCCCATCAAATTCCCATATCCGATCTTCCATAGTAACCAACAACCTTGCAGAAACAACACACGACATAACTTCCTTGTAGAAGACTGCTTCATGCACATAAACAGATTTCGCAGCGGACAAGACATAAGCAACCATCTTTTCAAAGCCATATCGAACAGAAGTACTATCATTCCTTCTTCCCCTACCAAGATCACTGGTAGTATCCACCTGCTTGTTGGTCTCCTCCTTCTGAACTGGAGCATCAGTCGAAGTCACTATACCAGACAAATCAACAACATCCAAGTCATGTTCCACCCCTTTTGAGTTATCTCCAACTAACTCCACCTGTTTGTATACCCGTTCTGCAGAGCAGTTCTTCTCTTGGAGACGTATTGCAACATCTCTACCAATCAGGAACTTAGACGCAATAGGATTCCATAACCGAAAACCACTCACTCCAGAGAGTTCTGTCAATCCCTTCAAGCCAATGTGACCCAATGTCATGTCCCATGGTTGAGTAACCTCCGCCTCAATCGTTGACCCCGTTGCAATATATACATCACCAACAACCGTAGACCCAAGAAGCTTATACAATGTCCCCACCTTCTTTCCCTTCAATGCCACCAAGTCACCTTTAATAGCCGATAATTCGCCATTTGCAATGGATAAACTATACCCAAGACTATCCAAGGTGCCTAGAGAAATCGTGTTCTTCTTCGGTCAGAACATACGACATTCTCGTAATTTCCGCACTACTCCATCAAACATCTTAACCTTAATAGCCCCAATACCAACAACCTTGCATGCAAGATTATTCCCCAACAAAACTACTCCACCAAGAAATTTATATGAACAAAATCATGCCCGATCGGGACTAATATGATAAGAACAACTCGAATCCAAAATCCAACTATCACGAATTTCGCATTCTGATCACAAGCAATAAGCGCATCACATTCACTGTCATCACTAGTGTCTTCAAGAACCACTCCAGCTTCACCCTTTGTCTTCACGGTTGTATCCTGTCGGTTTGGACAAAACCTTCTAATGTGTCCCTTCTCCTTGCAACCATGACATATCACATCTTTAAACCTTGAACTTGACTGACCCGAATTTCTTGAATTCGATCCCTTCCCTGCCTTCTTACCGCCTTTAGCAATTAAACCCTCACCTTGAGATTCAGTACTTGGGGAAGTCAAGTGCGTCTCAATAACCTCACGACTTAATAAAACAGTCTTGATCTCTTCCAAAGCAATCTCTTCCTTGCCATACAAAACTGTCTCGCGAAAGTGTATGTATTCCGATGGTAGAGAACAAAGCAATTTTACATCCAATTGCTCATCATCAATCACGACATCGACATTCTTCAAGTCCATGACCAAGCCATCGAACTCATCAAGATGTTTCTCCAAGGACTCACCCGATTTGAGTTTACACTCCTCGAGTTTCTTCAATAGTAGCAACCTATTACTAACACTCTTAGTCATGTACAATTGCTCAAGCCTAAGCCAAAGCCCTGCCGCAGTCTTCTCTTCCACAACCTCTCTCAATACCTCATCTTTGAGGCTCAATTGTAAGAGAGAGAGCCTTCTCGTCCATGTCGTCAAACTGTGCATCCGTCAAGTTTTGCGGTTTCTTCGCCTTCCCAAGCAAAGCCTTGATGCAATTTTTACCCACCAAGATTGCTCGCATCTTTACTTGCTATAGCCCAAAGTTAATCTTGCGATTAAACTTCTGAATTTCGTACTTCCCAGACATCGTTACCAATAAGCAATACAAGATTCACAAATCGGAGCTTTGATACCAATTGTTAGGATTTTGGGTTCCAAACACAATTGCTAGGTTGATAAAGATGCAAGCACAAAATAACAATAATAGCAAGAACGAAACAAAATTGAAAAATGTATTTAACACAAGAGATTTTACGTGGTTCACCAACTTGGCTACGTCCACGGGCGACGGAGAATCAATTCACTATAATCAAGAAGAGTACAAGGAGAATCAAAGTGAAAACCTTTCACACAATCTCACAATCTCTCACAATACAATAGTGAATAACCTAGCAGCTTCTATCAATCTCTCTCTCAAGGCTTCTTGACGAAACAATTACAACAATGAAAAAAAAGAACAATTTATATGGCCAAGGCAAAACCACGATCTGAACCCTAAACCAAGGCCCAGCCCGTCAAACTTCCGCCGTGAGGCGCCCGCCCCATCACAACCAGCACTACAAGAAACGTCATCATTAGGGTCGGCCCGTCACCGTCCCTAAAAGTCGATTTGCCGTCCCTAATAGTTTTAAGGTCGGCCTTAGGGACGGGACTTTGGGGTCCGGAATAACAGGCGACTCTAAAACTCTGGGACCCCCGTCACCGTCCCTAATAATGTATTAAAGACGGCATGCTTTGGTCCTTAAAAGTTATTTAGCGGGAATATTTTTGGAGCCAATTTTTTTTTGGGACGAGTTAATAGGGTCGGACTTGGCGACCCTAATATTAATTTAGTGCCAATTTATTTTTTTTCGGGAAATTATTAGGGACATGCGTCGCCGACCCTAATGTTATTTTGCGCCAAAATATAGTTTTGAAGGGAAAGATTGAAGGTCGGCTTTCAACGACCCAAACAAGCTTGTATCCCAAAATACCTAAATCTTAACCATCAATATTAACTACTCCATTCGTATAAAAATGAAATGAATGTTCATCAACTAACTCTTTCATATAAGAGCATTGACCAGCTAAATAAATGTATTATTGTACACATTTGAAGTTACACAAAACAAAGAGATAATCTTATGACCAAAAAGAGAGGGAAATTAACTATATCTATCTAGCCGCCGAAAAGATACCCAGCTGCTGCTTCTTCATTACCATCAAAAAACTTGAGAGCTTGTACAACTGCTTCTCTTCTGAACCCCAATTCTATAAGCTTTGTAACTTTAGCTTCAAAATCAGGTGCATCTTGAGCTAAAGATGTTTACTAGAGTATCCAGGTATCATTCTTACAAACAATTCCACATAATTATATTCTCACTGCTGCACTCATTTAATGGGAAAAAATGAATAGCAAAGGAAAAAACAAAATAAAGGCATCACATGATGGAATATATAGCAGATGACTTCAGAATACATATTAGTAAACCTAAAATTGATAAAGCAGGATGCTTCTACCTACTCAAAAATGCATTGACAACATATTTTTAATTATTAATGCTGAAATAAAACATAAACTGAATACGGAGTATGAGTTTGATCTCTGTGTTGTCTTACGTTACTTACGTGCAATATACTTCTGCTTAACATAGTTTTAACATGTTCAGGTTTACAAGAATATAGTTTGTGATTAGCTTACATTTACGACTTGCCATTTTTGACGCTTGAGCTTTGACTCGGTTGACCTTAGCGGTAACTTTTCGTAAACATGGCGCTTTAAGATGTTCTGATCCAGAATTGGAACAAGCTAGTTTTGTTGGAGATTCAGGATAAACCTCTGTTGCAATCAACTGTGAACATATCAGCTCTATTGGTGTTCCGCATACCCCAGTTCTACATGGGAACCTGCATATCCAATAAAAAAAAAATGCCACCACGAACGAACAAATCATATTCATGTTAGCAACTTATTTTAGCAAATTTGAAACTGGATAAGTCGGAAATCTGGCCAGAGAGCTGATTTTCAGCCATATCTACATAAGTAAGAACAGAACAAATTATATTCAAGTGTAGTTCTATTCTTACTTGTGCATTCTTATTTCTATCATTTCAAGAACTAAAAATGCATTGAAGCATTTCATAAGACTATTTTTGACTTAAAGTATGCATTTATTAAGCAAAGAATGAGCATTATAGTTTTTTTTTTCTTTTTTAAAAAGAATAATTTTGTAGACAAATTTACCTGAAAAGAAGATTTTGGAGAAGAACGAGGGACATAATATGCGAGAAGCAAAAATGGACCACTTATTTGATATTGGCACCATGGCTGTCAATGAACAAAAAGAAAACCTGGAAACGCTGTTCTCTCGTATAAAGAATAAAGAGGCGTATAAGTACTCCTACCATTGCTCAATAGCTTCCTGCAAAGAAACTGGTGTCAGCCCAAAATAGAAGTTGTATGCTTTGGGATTAATACTTTAATTTATGAAACATATGCTAAATAAAAAATATGTGTGAGCTCAATTTGATGGCTATTACTATAAGGCCCACCTCGAGAGTTGCGTTAAACACACAAATTCCAGCTTCAGTGGCCTTAACTTCACTTCCAGCATGAGCTCCTTTGCAAAATACTTGCCCAATGATATGAAGGACTTGTGGTTAGATAATTTATGAACAGGTTTCATGTGCCATAATAAAGTGACATACTCATATGCTCTGCCTTTCAATTCCACAGCTGCAGGATGCACATCAGGTTTTCCGATTGCTGTGGCCCCAGAACAACGACCATAGAGCTTAACAGTCATCATAGCCTGTAAAGAAAGCAATTGTAATCCTGTCACAGGTGGGACGAGGAGTAGTGAATGAAAGTAAGAAACAAACTAAACAACTCTAGATTTAGCGGACTTTCTAGAGTTTCTTTACTAATTGACACTAGCTAACTTAGCCACTAAGCATAACACGCCCTACCATTATTGGAGCAGCACCAAATTTCCACTTGTTCAATGGGTTTTTCAAGTTGTTCACAGTTGCCATATAACCATTCAGGCCAGCTACCAGAATATGGTAACAAATGTGCCCAAGAACCTGCCTCAATAATCTTTTATTAGTAAGGCAAACTTAACCTTATAGTAATGGAAACAGGTAATTACAAGGCCGAGCCAGTCCAAAAGAATAACTTACCTAAGCATAGTCACAATCAAACTTAGATGGCAATGATCCCCGAGCTTGATAGCCAAAAAAGTGGCAGATGGCATTAAACTTTTTCCCATTGTAGGTTCCTTCTTTCTGTTCAAACGGCCATAGTGCATGTTAATATGTTATAAAATATAAACGATGATAACTTCAGAAGAACCTAAGTCCTAATATCACTTTACTCTTCTTTAATCAAAGCTAATGGAGTACTAACTGTAAATAGCACTCCCTCTGTCCCTAAATGAATGCCCCCTTTTGCCAAGTGAGATGGTGCTAAAATACAATGGGAAAAAAAGAAGTAAATCAAATGCATGAACTACCTTAAGTATTTATAGTTTTGGCGATAAACTTCATAATAGTATGCAAGCTCACTGTTATGTTGGAACAGGCAAACAGTAGCTCCTGACCCTCGAGCCCCATTAACAATAGAGTTGTGATTCAGAGACTCACTGATTATCAATTGAAAGGTTTCCAATATCCGAAGGTATGCCTCCCTGGAGATAATTACTCAAGTACCTATAGTCAATGTGAATTGCTAACTGTGAATTGACATGTGAACACAAAAAGGAATAACCGAAAAGTAAACATAAAGATAATAACCGAAAAGTAAACACAACTCGATATAAATACACTCCACCCAGGCCACACACAAAGAGACTTGCAGAGCTCATAGTTCAGAACAATAGCTAATTTTGCCAGGAATCACACCGTGTAAGCTGTTCTGGTGAAATGCCCTGGGTTAGTCTAAACAAATACCAAGATATCAAATACCAGAATCCTTCAGTTCATTGCAAGCAAAAATTTGGGAGAGTGGAGTTATTTGACTTACAGTCTTTGTAGCTTACTGAGTTTATCAATTGCACCATCCAAATTCATAAAGTGAGTGAGAATTTCAAAAATCGAAGTGCAAATAGACGCAAAAAGAATGTTGGAATTGACAATCCAAGTAAATTAATTGCATAATCGAGTAAGTTAAATTAGGGTTTATGAAACTTACTGCGCGCTCGATGTTGGCAAAAAAGGCATCTCCAGATCTGGGAGCGGCGGGAGCCATGGATGATTATGGTCTGTTATGAGGTCGTTGCTCCGTTGTCTTCTCTGAATCGACAGTAGTCTTAGTGAAATTGCTTGGAAGAGAGAAGAGAGAAGAGAGAAGAGAGAAGAGAGGGAGCGTCGGCGACCATTGCAGAGAACGGCAATTAAACCTAGAAAATGATTAGAGAGGGATGTAGAGGGAAGGTGCGGGAGAGATGATAGTGGGCGTAAGAGTAGGGAGGTTTTGGGGTTTTTTTTTCTTTTAATTTCATTTATTAGATGATTAATTTTTAGAGACCCAATTTCCCGTCCTATCAATTTCGATTGTGTAAGGCTGACTTATTAAGTAGGTAATAGGGACTAGAAAATTCCCCCGACCCAAAAAATCCAGTCCCTATTAATGACTTTTTTTGTAGTGCAGGCGCCCGCCTGGGAAGGACTCCAAACGACGCCAACACACTGCGAAGCGCCCGCCTCAGCCATGATCAAGCGGCCGCCTCAAGCCACCTCCAAGACCCACCAGCTTCGGCTAACCAGGCGCCCGCCTCGGCCCAAGTGGGGCGCCCGCCTCGGCTTCAGGGCACCATCAACACAACCTTGCCCCAAGTTCGATTTGTCAACTGCAATTGAGAGTCACCCCAACAGAAGGTTAATTATAACCACCCCCCCCCCCCAAAAAAAAAATGCCACCTGCAACACTAGCCGTGCACACAATAGAGCCTTTGACGCCTTGATCGACCATTGCACGTGCTGCATGCTTCACACATGCAGCCATCCCTCGCACGTTGACTGCGAAAAGACGATCAAATTGGGAAAAGTCGAGGTCAAGGATAACTTGGTTGGAGTTTAGGATTCCTGCGTTACTAAACAAGATGTCTAGCTGGCCGTAAGTTTTTACGACTGATTCCACCATTGACTTGACTTGATCCTCGTCAACTACGTCGCAGTGGATGTAAGTGCAGCGTTCTGAGCCGAGTGATTCGGCTACACGTTGACCGAGATCATCTTGGATATCTGCAATGACGATTGCACGTGGACTGTGGAGGGCGAAAAGGCGAGCAGTGGCCTCTCCGATGCCACTAGCTCCACCTGTAATTATGATTACCTTGCCTTCTAGCTTCTGAGTAAGTTGTGTCATATTTTGCTTGATAGAGGAAAATATCTGAGGAATATTGTGTGAGTTTAACAATTGTTGAAGATGGCCATATATAGTGTATATTAGGAATCAACAGGCCAATATTCAAATTCCACTGCTGCACATTTTCTTTTCAGATGCGTATGTTTAATTGAAATGTCAACTTTCATTTTAATTAGTACGTTGACATTTATCAAATGATTCTAACAACAACCGTTAGTTCCCATTATCATCAGAGAGAATAATACGGAATTAGCTATGCTATCGTTCGCCCAAGTATGTCACATATCTATAGTCAGCGCAATACGTGTGTCCAGCTACTTGATGGACCTCCGCAACTGAATTTGCGATATGTATACGACATGACTCCAAAGGAGTGGCTCAGTGATAAAGTCAAGTCTCGTTCCCGGAGCGCAAGAGTTCGATCTCTGTTATGGTCTCTTGATGTGGGACTAGTAAAAAAAATTGCTCCTATAAAGGTTTACTAGTATTTAACATCAACCAATAATGTCCCCAAAAGAACCATAACCTACATCTCCATTAAAAATTTCACAATAGTGGTTCCAAATTCCTATTGATTCTTTAACATAATCATCAATCCTTACCCAATCCGAATTTGGGGACAGTTCAATTGCAGACAACGATTTGCACAATTTGGATCAAAATCGCGCACGAGCTATGTTGATAGATGAGACGTAGTAGAAGTTGAGCAAAATGTCTAAAATACTCTTAACATAACCCTTAAATATGAAACATCGAGATTGAAATAAACGGCCAAAATATATGAGATATAAAGTGCATAATGCGAATGATATGTGTTTTGGTAGAAAAAACAATAGAGTAGAATCTTAACTATGTTTAGTGTGTGGATTGAATAATAAGGAGGGAACTATGGAATTCGATTAGATGGAACAAGAAAATGAAAAACGAGACAATGACAACGCGATTTGTTAACGAGGAAAACCTTGGAGGTGATAACCTCTTCGGAAAAAACCCCGGGAGTTAGGTCTCCAACCTTAAAGGTTCCACTATAATGATCACAATTACAACTTCGGAAGATAATGGAGAGGATTACAAGAGTTTGTTTGTAAAGTGTGTGCGTATGAGCATGAGTGTCATTTTCCGTCTCCATTTCCCCTTATATACAAGTAACTAAGAAAGAGTCAAATATGGTTCCTACAATCTCGGCATTGTGGTTTATCTTTTCAACCTCCGTGAGACCAAGTCGCCCTAGCCGTTTGAAGGTCTGTTGAACGTGCTTGAAGGTTGTTTCCGCATTCCTCTCTTAATTACTGAAAAATAAGAATAATAATATTAGGAAATATTGGACAAGTAAATATTTAAAACAATACTTACAGTATAATGGCATCTCGTTATGCAGGATCAACTGAAGATGTCGTCATGTCAAAAAATGCCCACAACAATTTGTCCCCAAAAACATTTGACTATGTAGGCAACTGAAGAGGCAAAATGTTTTTCCTTTTGAATTAATGACCCAACTGTTACTCTGCCCGATGGGACGTTCTTGGGAGACGTGGCGATGAAATGAACGGTTGGGGAGAGAGTTAAATTTGAAAAGGGATTCTTTTTTCCTTTTTATTAACCGCTTGAGAAAACTTATCTTCTCAAATCTTCTTTTCACCTCCTTTGGCCCACGGCGCCGTTCGCTTTCAAGGTAAAATCTCTCCATCTCTGACCTTCTTCCTTTGTTTATTCTTCTCTTTTTGCTTTGTCAACCATGGGTAAAACCAGGATGTCTGCTTCCAAACCCAAGAAAGCATCATCCCCACAAGGTCCCGTAGAGATTAATCTCGACGACTTTGTTTGCGCAAATCTTCTCACCAAACCTGCTGAAGAAACTTGTTTGTTTAATGATTCTCAAATAGAGACCATAAAACAACAATGTTGTTTCCCAAGTGGTGTAATTTTTCATCCTTTTTCCATAAAACTTAGGTCTCGACCATGTTTCTCCCAAATGGATCCGCTTCTTCGAATATCCCTTCTTGCTAGGGTTTAGCTACCCTTTCCCACGGTTGGTTACCGAGTTCTTTCTAAAAACTCAACTCGGCTTATGCTCAACTTATGCCAATGGCTTGGCGAGTATTTGCTTTTGTTCTTAAAGTAAACCGAGAAAACGGACTAGACTTAGTGGCTCCCCGAAATTGCCCATTCCTATGATCTTCAACTTTTTGGTTCCAAACGGTACCTATTTAGAAAGAAGTCGGTAGAAATCCTTTGATGAGCAAAGACATCCTCCGGTGATAGGGGATGGAAGAATAGGTTTTTCTTTGTTGATAGGACGTCAATCGGTGAGAAGGATGAGATGTCGAAGCAATGGAACCAGGGAGGTACTTAAATTCTTACTCTTGTGATTTCTGTTCTTGAGACAAACCGAATTGTAATTGTTTTTGCTTTCATGTAGATATTGATTGGGGAGAGTTATTTCCGCCGCAAAAGATACTTTAGCAAAAATCGAAGAGTTTTTCAATCTCCTCTCGATAAGAGATCTCCCAAAGGTTTGCACGGAAGTTTCGTCGATTGTCCTGCAGGATATAAAGGCTTCAACTTCGCAATAATGTCTACCGGTAAGCTTGGCATCTTGTTACCTTTGATAAGCTGTCATTAATTTGATGTGTTATTTGTTATTGACAATATCTCTATGTCCATGTCTCTCAAACCGATAGCTTCGTGGTCTCGACTTTGATCTCGGAGGATATCGAGGCCTTGCTTTCGAACCCATTGTCAAGATCGAAAAGAAACCTCCACCCGCTCCTAAGAAGAGTCCTATTCTTGATGAAAGCGTTGGGATTGGTTCTAGGGTGAGGAAAAGAAAAGCCGGCCAAGAGGAAGTGATCGAGGTTGGAGACTCTTTTGATGGACTGTCAGCGGGGGAGTTCAAGAAGAGATTTATGAGCCTGGCATCTGGGGTGAGACATCATTAATTGAATATTTAATAGTTTCAAAGGTTGTGATAACTTTTAGTAATATCAGGATGTTATTTTTCGACCGTAGGATACGTGGAGGAGTTGGCAAAAGAAGTTGAATTGGTGAAGAAGAAATCCAAAGCGGATATTGCTTTGGTCAAGAAGGAGAAGGTGGTATCTGATAATAAAGTGAAGGAATGTGAGAAGATAATAGAGCAACTAAGCAAATCATTTGGGAGAACAAGAGCAGATAGCTAAGGACTTATTGAATAATTTGGCGAAAAGTGAAGATGATCACAACGGGGAGATAGCGAGAGGTGAGGAATTCTTGTAAGGCGCCGTGATGAAGACTCAAGCTTTCTCAATGCAAGGTGAAAATGATGAAGGAATACCAAGAAGGAAAGGCTGGTGCACGGGATATTCACAGTGGAATGTGCCTATCTATCCAAGTTAACGGTGAGGTGGGGACGAGGGCGAGGTGTCATCAAGTCCATATGAAACAATTGTCCAGATGCACCAACAGTTGGAGAAGTGACACCGATACAACACTGCGGCGTAAGCCACCTAAACAAAAAAGAAGGTAAAAACAATTTGGTTCTTTGGTATTTTGTTGATGATTACTGGGGCGGAGTCCCTTAAGAAAATTTTTATTTTGGTTTGGTTTGTAATAGGTCCTTAAGGGCCAAAGACAATCTTTTTTAAGTGTTGGGTTGGTTCAACACTTTCGCACTTTTACTTTGGTGGTTTGGATACATTATGGTTATTTTAGTTTAGTTATGGTTTAATGGTTTTCAAGCACGTCAAGGCTTGTTTCTTTTTTTGGATAATTTTTCGTATGTTTTTCACATATGGTGACATGATAGTATGTCAGAATAATAGGTATTTAGGATGACATGTAGATGTCATAAACCGTAGATACTTAGATGGCACGTATATGCCATAAACCGTAGATACTTAGATGACACGAATATGCCATAACCATAAGAATAATACTTAAGATCAATCATCTAACTGAGTGGGAATGGGTAAGCTATATGAGTTTACCCATATAGGCCCACCCCACACCTCAATTAGTGAGATAACTTGCGCTCCAGGCGAAGGTGTGGTAACCTAACTTCTTAAGAAAGAGGTAATTAACTCTTTAAACCTTAGAAGGGATTGTGTACCTTTACTTGAGAAGAGATGGCCGCCTCTAACGGAGGAGAAATCGTTGTTCTTTGCGTGCATTCGATATGTCCCCATGTAAATGTGTCAATACCTCATAAGATAGAAACAAGTTAAAAACGGACGCCAACTAAGGTTGACGTCTCTCACAAAGCATGTTAGAGACATCTTATCATGTAAATAATTAAAAAGATACATAGGAGAAAAGAATTAAAATACGATTCATACCTGGAAAGATGAGTTCATGGGAAGTCACATTTAAATGTAATACCTTTTGAGATGAATGGCGTTCCAACTTCGCGGTATCATTTGGCCATCCAAGGTTGCAAGGCGATATGCTCCTTTTCCGGCTTGTGCATCTATTAAGTAGGGTCCCTCCCATTTTGGGGCGAGCTTGCCTGCATTGGACTCCTTGGTATTTTGGAATGCCTTTCATAGGACTAAGTCTCCTACTTGAAACCTTTCGACCCCGACGTTTTTATTGTATGATCGGGCTACCCTTTGGCGATATCTTTGCCATGCTAACTTTGGCCATATCCCTTAGCTCGTCCACGTATCCAGGGAATGTATCAAGATGTCTTTATTATTTTCGATGTCGCCAGGCCGTATCTTGCCGTAGGTACGAAAGGACTTCGCCGGAATAACAGATTCGGGCCCAAATACAAGTGAATAGGGGTTTGACCGGTAGCATTCTTAGATGTCGTCTGTCACCCGGCCCATAGGACCATTGGTAATTCTTCCGCCCAACGTCCTTTTTCTCGGTTTAGTCTCTTTTTAAGTTGCTTTGATTATTATTTTGTTGCTAGACTATGCCCGTCCATTGGCTTCGAGGGTGAACAGGCGAAGACGTTACCATCTTAACACCCCAAGCCGTCAAGAAATCTTGGGTCCTCTTGCTGATAAACTGAGAGCCGTTGTCACAAATTATTTCTGATGGAATTCCGAATCGGCTAAATATGTTCCTTTTGATAAAAGATATTACTTCTTTATCACGAACTTGCACATATGCCTCACCTCTACCCACTTAGAAAAGTAGTCTGTCATGGCCAAAAGAAATACTCGTCCCCCGGTGCTCGGGAAGTTTTCCTACAATGTCCATTCCCCAAACCATAAACGGCCAGGGTGACAGGATAGGATGTAGCAATTCAAATTGGCCGGGTGCAGATGTCCCCATGTCAGCCGACAGGAATCGCATTTCTTTGCGTAGTCAATGGCGTCTTTTCTCATTGTGGGCCAGTAATAGCCCAACCTTAGAGCTTTAGTATGTAAACTTACGCCCCGGTATGATTTCCACAATCTCCTTCATGCAGCTCCTTGAGAACACGATGGGCTCTATCTGCTTCTAGACACCTTAAGTAGTGACTGCGGCATTTTCTAAACAAGAGATTATCAATAAGTACATATTTAGATACTCTTACCCCGAAGGCTCTCGCATTCTTCTCTCAATCGGGATCGTATCATCTAAGAGATACTTGATAATAGGGGTCATCCAAGAGGTTGATGCAGGAGAGGAAGGTATGTCAACATCTAGGACGAACATCTCGAGATTGTCAATTCTTTGGGATGTCAACATGCACGATTGGGATATTGGTTGGTGAGAAGCTTTTGAAGGCCGAACCCAAATTTGCCAAAGCATCGGCTTGAGAATTTTCTTCTCGCGGGATTTGTTCCAAGGAAAATGTTTTGAATTTGGCCGAAATAATTTTTACAATTTCCAAATATGTCGTCATTTTAGCATTTTTCGCGTCGTAGGACCCATTGTATTGATTAACAATTAGTAATGAATCCATGAACACCCGGATATGCTTCGACATCTAAGTCTTGGGCTGCCGTTAAACCCGCGATAAGTGCCTCGTACTCGCTTCATTGTTGGTAGCCTTGAAGCCGCAACCGATAGATTGTGGTATTATGTCCCCTTGTGGTGATTTTAGTACAACTCCAAGACCCGTACCTCTCATGTTGGAAGCACCATCCGTGTAGAGTCCAAATTTTGAGAATGTCATCATCTTGAAGTTGCTTTGTACTTCCATTCCACCTCTTGTTGTAGGGTTGACCGAAATCGCCCACAAAATCTCGCTGTGGCTTGAGATTTTATTGCAGCTCTAGGCTCGTACTTGATGTCGTATGTGCTTAACCGTACAGACCATTTCGCCATTCGACTCCGACATCTCCGGTTTTCTCATGACATTCTTAATAGGATAGTTAGTGCGTACAATAATAGTATGTGTTTCAAAATAGTGCCTTAATTTAACAGAAGTGCTTATCAAAGCTAAAATTAATTTTTGTAAATGAGAATACCTGGTCTCGGCATCTAAGAGTGTCTTACTTATATAGTAGATGGGTTGCCGATTGCCATCTCGTTCGTTATCAAGATCGCACTTACAGCGCCTTCGGATCTTGCTAGGTAGATGTAAAGATGTTCTTCTATCCGAGGTTTGGCCAATAAGGGAGGTGTCGACAAGTAAGTTTTGAGTTCCCGAAAAGCTTTTTCATGTTGGTCCTCCCATTGAAACTTTTTGTTCTTTCTTAAGATGTCGTAGAAAGGTTTGCATCGGTCCGAGGATTTTGAAATGAATCTAGTGAGTGCGGCAATTTTTCCCGTTAGTCTTTGGACGTCCTGATGATTGAGGTGATGACAGGTTGAGAATGGCGCGTATTTGTTCGGGGCGGCTTCAATGCCTCTTTTAGTGACCATATAGCCCAAAAACTTGCCGGCTTTCATTCCGAAGTTGCATTTAGCCGGATTAAGTTTCATATTGAAACAATCTAAAATGTCAAAGGCTTGAGAGAGATTGCTAATGTGGTCCTCGGCCTTCTTAGACTTAACAACCATGTCGTCGATGTATACCTCCATTGTGTCCCCAATCCGATGCTTAAACATCTTGTTGACGAGCCTTTGATACGTTGCACCCGCATTTTTTAGTCCAAAAGGCATGGCAATATAACAATAAATACCCGAGGGGGTTATGCGAAGGCATGTTTTCTCGGTCGATGGTTCCATCTCGAATTTGTTGAAATCCCGAGGACGCGTCCATGAATGTGAGGAGTTCGTGACCCGAGGTGGCATCAACTAATGAATCTATGTGCGGCAAAGGGAAAGGATCTTTTGGGCAAGTGTGCCTTATTTAAGTCGGTGAAGTCGACGCAAACTCGCCATTTCCCGTTTCTCTTCTCTACCACAACCACATTTGCCAACCATCTTGGATAATCGACCTCTCGTATCATGTTGGCTTTGAGTAAGCGCTCTACCTCCTCCTTGATGATCTCGATTTCCGGTTTCGCAAACTTTCTACGTTTCGGTGCACCGGTTTGAAGCCGGGATCTATGTTAAGTTTGTGAGTGATGACATCTTTGCTAATGCCGGTCATGTCATCATGTTTCCAAGCGAAACTTTTTATTACTCGCTTCTTAATAGGTTCACAAGCTTCTCCTCCATATCTAACGATATGTCACGCCAATAAGTACTTTGATGTCCGGTTGGAAGGATCTAACAATACTTCTTTCACATCATCCTCCCTAGCTTCCGTGACTTCACGTACTTTCTTCGGTAATTGCTATGCTTGTTTTGGAGATGTAGACGCCTTCATTGAAGTTTTGTAACATTCCTTGGCCACCCGTTGATCACCGTAAATCTTAGCGACACCCCAAGGTGTTGGAAACTTCACACATTGATGGTAAGTGGAGGGTACGGCCTTCATTCCATGAATCCACGGTCCTTCCAAGAATTACATTGTAAGATGTTGCGCAATCAATTACACAAACCGTTCCACGGTGTTGAGGCCCTTTGAGTATATTGGAAGCTTTATCTCCCCCTTGTTTCTTTGACTTCGCCACCGAAGCCTACCAAAGATCAAGATTTTTTGACAATCTCCGATTCCGGGATGTTCATTTCTTTAAGGGTACCCAACATAATAAGATTGACTGAGCCGCCCCCATCTACCGTAATACGTCGTATGGTACAGTTGGCGATCCGCAAGGAAATGACCAGACCGTCATGATGGGGTTCCAGCAAGTTATCACGATCACTTTCATCAAAGACAATTGGAGTCTGGGCAAGGTATCGACATCCCGGGCCGTCTCTCCGGCTTTTCATCTTTCGACTCCTTAGCATGTCGTTTGCGGCGTAATAGGATGTTCCACATATTTCGAGCCTCCACTAATGAAGTTGATCACCTTTGTTGATGCTGGGGGAGAAACCGGTCTTTCAGCTTCATGAGGAGCTTCAGATTTCTTTCGCCTTTCTTCTTTCTCGGATCCCAACACTCCTTAAGATGTCCTTTCGAGAGCAAGTAACCGATCTCCTTTCTTAATGCGATGCAGCCTTCGCAACATGCCCAAAGTCTTCATGGTAAGCACACCATTTTGATTTGTCACGCCATCCTGTGGTTTTGTCCGTTTTCTTTGGCCATCCGGCTTTGTCTCCCGGAGTTGCCCATTGCGCAAAGTACACCCGAAATATCAACAGAAAAACAATAATCGAAATGTTAGGCACATTATCATTATCTTCATCCTCACCGTCTATTGAATTAATTTTGCTAGTGTCAATTCTCGGATAAGGATTGGGGCGGTTGTTTCTGCGATGGGAAGATTCGGTCTTTCTATCGGGACGGTCATATGTCGACGTCTTGGATGATGACTTTGATCTTCGCGGCTCATCTTCCTCCGGGTCTTATGAATCTCAATGCCCCGCTCCCGACTTCCTCCACCAAGCTTACAAGGAGTCATTACCAAATCTTGGTAATACCGTGAATCTTTCTTCAACCCCATTTTGAATGCTTCGTAGTGTCGACATGTCAAGATTGGGAATTTCCAACACCTCTTTATTGAACCTGGGTGGACGTAATCCTTTAGTGGTTTCATTAGCCGCCGAGTTACATTGTAAAGGTCACTTGTCAACCTTTCAAATTGTCGATCGCATGAGAATTGGTTATAGAACATGTTGATGAGCTGGGCGTATGAACCAATTGAACCTGGGGTTGCCTAATCAACCATTTGAGAGCTGGTCCAGATAAGGTGGATCCAAATCCCTGCATAAGCAAGCCTCCGGAATTGAAGTGGAATATGGATTATGTCCATCTTTTCTTGATAGTGTGCCACGTGCTCCTCCGGGTCCGTGGTGCCGTCGTACAACTTCATAGATGGTAAGGCTGAAGCGCTTCGGTATGTCGACATTTGCAATTGCCGGGACAAACCAAGACTCGGTGTAGCAGTTTTGCGTTCGGTTGAATTGGAGGAGTCACACCTGGTACGTTCATTACCAATTCTCGAGATCTGCATCCGTTTAGCTAGTGGGTTTCCCGCAAAAGGGTCGGCCCATAGGAATACGATTGAAATTATTATTATTGAAAAGATTATCAAGCAAACCCGAGTTGTCCGTAGTATTCGTGATGCCAGTCTTTGTCTATAAATGGAATGAATGGAGTGAATCTGCGGAAGATGGTGTCAAAGGGGTGTCCTCGGGCAAAGATGTTGACATCATGAAAGATGTCGGCGGAGGAGGATTGCCCATTGGAATGAATTCATTCGAAAATGTAGATCCTCCTGAGTTGTCAAAGTTGAGAACCCTTGCGCGCAGTGGTGATATGTTTTCAAGCCGAGATGCTATGAGTTGTTGGTCTTTACGCATCTTAATCATGGAATTAGTCAACACCTTCGAATTGTTATCTTGCTGGTCCAACCTTTGATTCAACCTTTGGTTAGGATACTCAGGATGTCGGCATCTGCATTGGAAAAGGTCGCCCCCTTTTGTGGAGTCTTCGTAGGTTGAGTTGGCCGAGATCCGGCCGAGGAGGCGGTGGTAACAAGCCGGTTCTACCTCCCGATGTGGGAACAACGGTGGGACCTTTGCGGCGGTGGACACATTGGTGGGTGCAGACATAGTGAATTCAATTAGGAAATGTTTCAAATAACCGATAAACCACGAGGCCCCACGGTGGGCGCCAAATTGTTTTGGTAGAAAAAACAATAGAGTAGAATCTTAACTATGTTTAGTGTGTGGATTGAATAATAAGGAGGGAACTATGGAATTCGATTAGATGGAACAAGAAAATGAAAAACGAGACAATGACAACGCGATTTGTTAACGAGGAAAACCTTGGAGGTGATAACCTCTTCGGAAAAAACCCCGGGAGTTAGGTCTCCAACCTTAAAGGTTCCACTATAATGATCACAATTACAACTTCGGAAGATAATGGAGAGGATTACAAGAGTTTGTGTGTAAAGTGTGTGCGTATGAGCATGAGTGTCATTTTCCGTCTCCATTTCCCCTTATATACAAGTAACTAAGAAAGAGTCAAATATGGTTCCTACAATCTCGGCATTGTGGTTTATCTTTTCAACCTCCGTGAGACCAAGTCGCCCTAGCCGTTTGAAGGTCTGTTGAACGTGCTTGAAGGTTGTTTCCGCATTCCTCTCTTAATTACTGAAAAATAAGAATAATAATATTAGGAAATATTGGACAAGTAAATATTTAAAACAATACTTACAGTGTAATGGCATCTCGTTATGCAGGATCAACTGAAGATGTCGTCATGTCAAAAAATGCCCACAACAATATGCAATCTGAATGCACGGGTTTTGAATCTAAGCCCGTCGACTCCAAAAATAATAAAATGAGTACAAAGGAAATTAAGCTTTTGGTAAACTTTTTTTTTTCCTAAACTTCCGGATAACTTAATCTCGTTTTATGAACTCACTTCCACACTTATTTTGGGTAAAAAAAATCATTTATTCAAATAAAACTGAAAATTGGGTAAATAAGACTAAACCAAATTAACTTATCCAAACTTGGGAGGCTGCAACAAAGTTAACCTATGAATAATTCAACTCTCAACTTGGCATTAATTTGTTATCCACTAGGCCTTTGTTTATGCAACCACTTGCGCACAAGAATAACTTGTAACGGAGAAAGTAATTTTCATTGATATAAAATCTAAACTTAAAAACGTCATAGATGTATTGATCATCAAGCGGTAAATCCCCCGTCGACAACAAGGTCATGCCCGGTGACAAACGCCGAATCATCTGTAGCCAGAAACAACACCGCATCAACAACATTCTTCACTTTCAAAAATATTCCTTTCAAGCTAGCATGAGGTCCATACATCTCCTCCACCTGCCTCGCATCCGCCCCCAGAGAGTTGCACAGAAGCGGAGTCGCCACCGCAAAAGGCGACACACTATTTACCCGAATCCCATGCTCCCCAAGCTGCTTGCTAGCACACCGAACTAGCCCATTCACCGCATGCTTTGACATACTGTAATCCGTCCACCTCGTAACTCCCATGTTACCTGCAAGCCAGAATTTCAATAAAAGAGGATCAAAATTATGATATAATGATATCTTTTAAAACTATACTAAAATCAAGAAAGTTGAATACCCCACAGCTCTAGGTGGCTTTGCATACCTACTATGCTACTCGTGCACACAATGCAACCTTTGACGCTCTTATCAACCATTGCACGAGCTGCGTGCTTAACGCAGGCAGCCATCCCTCGTACATTGATTCCAAACAGTTTGTCAAACTGTAAAAAGTCAAGGTCAATGATTGTTTGTTCGGAGTGGTTGACTATTCCTGCATTACTGAACATGATGTCAAGCTGGCCGTAAATCTCAACGGTTGATTCGACTAGAGATTTGACTTGGTCCTCATCTGTAACATCACAGTGAATGTAGGTGCATTGGGTTGAGCCGATTGAGTCGGCTACTTGTTTTCCGAGCTCGTCCTGGATATCTGCAATCACGATTCCACGGGCACCCTGCTCAGCAAAATGGCGAGCCGTGGCCTCGCCTATGCCACTGGCTCCACCGGTTATTATGGCTACTTTACCTTCCAGTTTCTTTCCGACTGTAATTGGTTCACTCATGTATTTGTGTAATGGAATATAAAACGATGAAATAAGGTGTGAGATTTAGATCTTGTTACATAGTGTCCATTTATAGCATGATAAATTACGTTTGTTTGTTTGTTTAATTAGATTATCTCGGTTGCTCCGTTTAGATTCCTTTGCATTAGTTACAGATAGAGACAAAACATTTAAATGAGCATGGCGGAATTTAATTGCATTGTTTGACTTTCCGGAAAACGGTAACAACTACCACTACAAACTACCCGATTGACGTCTCACATAAACTATACACTTTTTAAAAGATAAATATTTTATACAATTATATTAATTAGACTCACATATTATATTCACAATAACAATTCAATTATTATTTTCTCTCCTACTTTCTCCCTCCTACCTCATTTTTAATACTTACAATACCTACCTACTGATCAATTACATTTTTTCTTGATTCTTTTATAAACAGTAAGTAAATAGGAAGGGCGACAGAGAGAGCGTATGCCAATTAAAGAAAGATTTGTTTTACGGAAGAAGCGGTAGTTAATTGGGCCGGATCCGAGGCCGGCTTGTAACTTGGATCATGTATCTTCTGTGTCATTTAAGGTCCGCACCCATGTTTATTAAAAGAACTTTTTTTATCAAAAAAATATGAACTTTTTTAAACTTTTTATAAAATATAACGAGTTTAAATAATTTTTTGAATAATAATTTGCAAAAAATATTAGACAAAATGTGTTTTTGAGTTAAATATCCCGCTAATAGTGACTCCAGAATCTCTAGTCTTTATTGTTAGTTGCGATATTGATATTAGGCGTATTGTTAGAAAAAAAATATACTCCCACCGTCCCCGAAAATGCTTCACTTTTGCCCAAAATGGCGTTTCGCTTCACCTTTCCTAAAATGAAAAGGTTTTATTAATATTCTATTATGCCCACTCACTATTTCCTCCACTCATTCTCTCTCCAAATTCACTATTACACTCACAACACTTTTTAAATTTGATATTTCCTCCACTAATTCTCTCTCCTATTTTCAAATTACACTCACAACATTTTTTCTTCCCACCTATTTTCTTAATTTGCATGCCGGACCAAAAATGGTGAACCATTTCCTGAGACGGAGGGAGTATCTATAGTATAAATGCAACCGGGGCTGTGAACAGTTGTTTGAACAGTGCTACATGCGGAAATCCACATTTTGCCCTCACTATTTTGTCTTTTTCCCATTTTGCCCTCATAACTTAGTATGTCGTACGACATACTTGCCCCCTTTTTTTTTTTGATATATATAAAAAAAAAAAAAAAAAATCTCATGTGGCCTTGGACACGAGCATGTACTAGTATATACATATAAAATAAAAGGAGGTCATATTGTTAAGTACTCCCTCCGTCCCGCCCGAAGTGTCTCAACTTTTCTTTTTGGGTGTCCCATTTAAAATGTCTCAATCCCAAAAAGAAAAGTTTTTATTATTTTTATACTCTTCCTACCCCACTCATTCTCTCTCATGCTTTACTTTTACACTCACAACATTTTCTTTCTAACTATTCCTCCCACTCATTCTCTCTTCTATCTAATTTTTCATACTCACAACATTTAACCTTTTTCTCTTTTTTATATCACTTTTCTTAATTTTCGCGCCGATCTCATTTTGAAACACTTCGGCCAGAACGGAGGGAGTAATAAACTTTAAATCACTCCTAATCATAGTGACTTTAAGGTGGATGTCTTTGAGTCTCTATTTCTAATAGCAATTATAGTTTAATTAATCATATTTTGTTACTCTTGTGTTTGAAACGGATGAAACACTAGCATTGAATTGAACCGTAATTTTTCAAAAAATAGAAATTACCATATAATTCCTCAAACTTAGACCTGTCGATCGGGTCGAGTTGAAGCGGGTAGCGAATTGAGACGAGTAATACCTATTACAACCCGTTTAACATACGGGTCGAATGAGGCGGGTCGACTCGAATAACCCGATAAGCTCAACTCTTTTTTTTTCTTTTGAATTACTCGACAAGAAAAAATAATTTTCAAAAATAAATTAATTTTTTTGACCCGACGGTGGGGGTGGGGGTGTGGTGGGGGTAGGGGGTGGTAGTAGTGAGTGGGGTGGGGCTGGGGTGATTAAAAATAAATTTAAAATGCTTAATTTTTTTTTTACCCGGTGGGATGGGGTTGGGGGGAGGTGGGGGAGGGGGAGGGGGGTAGGGGTGTGGTGATTAAAAATAAATTTAAAATGTTTTTTTTTTTTGACCCGGGAGGTGGGGTGAGACTGGGATGGTTAAAAATAAATTTAAAATGTTTAATTGTTTTTTTGACCCGAAGGGGGGGGGGGGTAGGGGGTTGGTTGGGTGGGTGGGGGCAGGGGGTTAAAACTAAGTTTATTTTGGTTCATCTCCCTATCAATATAAATATAACGGGTTGAGACGGGTTGACGAGTTGACCCGCTTTAACCCGCTAAATTTAACGGGTTAAAGTGGGTAACTCGTTTCAACCCGAAATTGTTAATGAGTTTGGTCAGGTCGGATAATTAGCGAATTGGATTGAGCGGGTTTTTGGGTAATGGGTAAAAATTGACAGGCCCACTCAAACTTATCAATTTTACCTCACAATACAAGCAATATTTTATCTAACCATGTATACCTAGCTTAATAAGTACATCATCCCATCATTTAACTAAGTTAACCCTTATATCATTTTACTAAATCCACCCTATTTATCAATTTAATTTCAATCGTCAACTAAACTACTAATAACACGATTAACTCCAGCGACCATCAACTCTGGCGACCTCTATTGCGATCAAACAACTGAGAACTTAATTTAATAGTGAGTTCTCAGTTGTCAACTAAACTACTAAAAACACGATCAACTCGGGCGACCACCAACTCTGGCGACCAATATGTCGACCAAACAACTGAGAACTTAACTTATCAGTAAGTTCTCAGTTGTTAACTAAACTACTAAGAACACGATCAACTCCGGCGACCAAACAACTGAGAACTTAACTTATCAGTAATTTCTCAATTGTCAACTAAACTAATAAAAACACGATCAACTCCGGTGATCACCAACTCCGGTAACCTCTCCGGCGACCAAACAACTAAGAACTTAACTTATCAGTAAGTTCTCAGTTATCAACTAAACTACTAAGACACGATTAACTTCGGCGACCACCAAATTCGATGACCAAACAACTGAAAACTTAACTTATAAGTAACTTCTCAGCTGTCTCCACTAAGAACACGATCAACTCCGGTGATCACCAATTCCGGCGACACAGATCAACTCCGGCGACCAAATAACTGAGAACTTAACTTATCAATAAGTTCTCAATTGTCAACTAAACTACTAAGAACACGATCAACTCCGGATACCACTCTGACGACCTAACAAATAAGAACAATCGTTCTCGGTTGTCAACTACTAAGAACACGATCAACTCCGGCACATGACCAACTCCGGCGACCAAACAACTGAAAACTTAATTTATCAGTAAGTTCTCAGCTGTCAACTACTAACAACATGATCAACGCCGACGACCAAACAACCGAAAACTTATCATTAATTTCTCTGTTGTCAACTACTATGAACACGACCAACTCTGGCGACCAACTCCGGCAACCAAAATATGAGAACTTTTTTATTGCGGTTAGTTGTTCTGCATAGAAGTTCTCAATTGTCAATCGTTCTCGGTTCTCAACTAAATATAGATAATGTGCACCTCTTCACTTATACTATCTTCGTCCCATAATTGTCATTATAATTTTCTTAATTTATTTTAAACTGAATGTCACATTGCTAAATAATATTAAACTAATTTAGTTCAAAGCATTTCACTATTTTAAAACTCAGAATCTAACCTTAAGGGGGTCCAAACACAAATATATATAGACTGTATATAATTTTAGGCGCAAACACAATTAAATTTATAACTCTAAATGATAGTTTAGGGCATTTCATTTTTTAGGAGAAAAAAGAAAAGGTCAATTTTTCTTAAAGAAAGAATATGATGCTTCCAACCCTTTTCATTTTCCTATATATTACCACAATCTAATAACATGCAACAAAAATATATTTGTTTCAGTATTCTAAGAACTAAACCAATTTCACAAGCATCAAAAGATAACTCTAAGAAAAAATATACTGCAACAAGCAAGTACAAAAGAGCACAATCTCAAAACAAAATATCACAAACTTTTCTATACATTACCCAAATTCTGGACTGATATGTAGCAAGAAACGACTGTACCAATTCAAAATTCATTTCTAAACCAAAATTGTTAATATTGATGAAAATTTGTACACAGGATGATGGAAGAAAAGTCCTCGCCTGTGTATCAGATAAGCTTCTTCTTTTCGAAAAATGATTTTAAATGTCATAGTTGAGCACCTGCAACTGACAAGCAAACAAAGAGCAAATGAAAACTCATCCAAGCCATTCTCGAGTTTGTCTTTCTGTTTAGCTCTTGCATTTCTTCTTCTCTATATAGGTATTCGAGAACAACAGCGATGTAAATAGGAGCATTTTCGAGTAGGAGATATCAAGATCGAAGTTTGGTGTAAAGGTTTGGATCCAGACAGATCTGTGATGGTGGCGTCGTAGTAAGGAGTTGCAGCGGCGATTGGCGAAGGAGGTGTTCAAGAATTGCTCGTTCTCCTCTTTTAGAGTGTTCAATTGATTTTTCGGCAAGCTTCAACTTCTAACTTCTAAGGCTGATTTGGCGTTGGGCTGCGAATGAATGAGAGTGCAACGGAGATGAGGGATGGCGACGGTGAAGGCGGCGCAAATAAAATCAGGTTAGGGTTTCACAGATCTAAATTTGAACAAATTTGAAGGCTTGCCGTAGATCTCGTCGAAGTTGTAAGTATCACTGGGATTGTTGATGGCGAAGAAGCATGGTGGAGGGGAGGGGTGGCCGGAGGTGTGAAATGGAGCAGGTGGCCGGATGTTTGGGGAGGGTAGAGAGAGAGAAAGTAGATAGAGGGGGGAGTGTGTGTGTTTTATGTGTGTGTGTGTGAAGAGGTGGGTGTTTTATTTATGGCAAATGACTGAGAAGGATTGTATAGTTAATATATTTTTGGGATAGGATTAGGATGTAAATATGATTTCATTTTTTTTATTTTTTTTAATTTATTAGAATGTAGATTTGGTTAGAATGAATGATTAGGAGGTAATTTTCTCTTTAAAAAAAAAAGAGCCAAGGACCCAACTTCCAAACCAATAATCCATTTTAACCCATTTGAGATGAAAATCCCAAATAAACCCACAGCTAACAGAGGGAGACGGATGTTGAGTTCCTAAAATCTCTCCGTTCAAAATTTCTTAAACCCAAACTTTCTCTCTCTACAATCAAGCGTCGATTGATTTTTTCTACCATAACAAAACATCAATTCCGGCCAAAATCGAACCTAATTCCACGCGAGTGAAGTCATCGGCGAAGACATTGAAGCTCGACTCTGATAACCTCCGTTTTAGAGTTGCGTAATTCCGATTTTTTAAGGTATTTTTTAATTTTTTTTAATTGAAACTCGTATTTGACCGTGTTCATCAATTGTTAGAAGATGTTGTTGCTGAATTAGGTTATAAAATTTTTTTAACAATTTTTGGAATAAAAAAATTATTTCATTACCCATTCAAACCTAAATTGAATTTTGACCTTGTTCATCAATTGTGAGAAAGGGCCTTTATCAGGTCTTATAGACAGTGGTATAGGACCTGCCATTGTGTGAAAATTTTTGTTTTGAGACACTTGATTTATTGTTTTTTGCGAATAACAATGTGGCAAATGGTATGGGACCTGGCAACATCATATACACAGATATAAAACCTTTAATTGGTTCTATAGCAACTGGTATAGGACCTGGAAACATCAAATACACAGATATAAGTCCTTTGAATGGTCCTATAGCAACTAGTATAGGACCTGGCAACATCAAATACACAGATATAAGCCCTTTGAATGGTCCTATAGCAACTGGTATAGGACCTGGCAACATCAAATACACAGCTAAAAGAACTTTAAATGGTCCTATAACAAGTGCTATAGAACTTGGCAACATCATATACAAAGCTTTAAGTCCTTTTAATGATCATATAGCAAGTGATATAGGACCTGCTCTATTATGCATTTCATTGTATGTCCACTTGTTTTGCCTATGATTTTATAAAGGGGATGTACTAGTTTGCACTAAATTATATAAAATCATGTATATATGAACTATCCTTGTTTGTGGCTTATGTTTTATTTTTGTTTGTGTATGAAAAGGTGGAAAAATGCAATGTCTCAAGATAAGAGAATAACACGTATGAAGACAGAAAAATCGAGTGAAGATGAACCAGTAAGATCAGCAGATGTTACAACCATAGAGACAGGAACTTCAAGAGTAGTACGTTACTCACCAAATAAATCAACAACAGCTAAAAAAACCAAAGCAAAAGGTACCACCAAAAGTGCAAAGGGACTGACCTGGATCCCTTATTTCAGATCAAACCTCCATTCTCTATTATCTATGCTGTCAGAGGTTGATTTAAGGGAAACTCATCTGGACAGGTTGAAGATATCTCCTTTCTTCAACCTATTCAATGCTATAAACTCAAACAGAGATGTGAACTTAAGGAAAATGGACTCAACAATCGAATAATTGATCAGATGCTACAAGTCAAAAGAAAAGAAATTTTTGTTGGGTAAAGTTTTGGTTCCGTTGAGTGCAAGTGATGTATCAACTATATTCGGGGTTGTTTCTGGAAGTGTAGTGATTGATATGAAGAAGAAACGGGATAGGCACTCACTTGGGATAGTTGAGAGGCTTTTCCCCAACTGTAAAGCCAATGAAATAACAATGAAAAAGGTGAAGGACAACTTGAGAAGGCTAGTCACTAGTGATAGAGAGGTTGATATTGGAGACGTGGTGAGATTGCTAAATCTCATAGCATTGGGTTCTGTATTCTTTGCTTCAAATGGAGAGGTGATGTCTCCTGAATTTTTATATTACGTGGATGATTTGGAAAGGATGAAGAGTTATGATTGGTCAACAGCGATTGTAGAGAACTTGATTCAGTCTCTAGACAAGAAATATAACACACCGATCCTCGTTGTTGGCTGTGTATCAATCTTACCGGTAAGATCATTTTAAAATAATATTTTACTCTAATTTTATTTTAGTTACTATTATTTACTATCAGTAAAATTATATATGAATGATCATATTTGTCTTTATTTTGTAAATGTAGTATTGGTTTAACGAGCACACGAAGGTGTTCAATGCAACCAGAGACTTGCTTCCAAGGTTCATGAAGTGGGAAGTGTCAAAGACAATTGCCAATTTCAAAGATATTATCAAAAATTTGAGAAGTGATCAGGTATAAAACACGTTGACGATGTTATGTGGTAATTTGTTTAGTGATATCATGTCATATACCAGTTGCTATAGGACCATTCATAGTGTTGTCATGTCCTATACCAGTTGCTATAGGACCATTCAATGTCTTATAGCATAGGTATATGATTTTTTGAGTTCCTATATCACTTGATATAGGACCATTCAAAGGTCTTATAGCTTCGTATATGATGTTGTTAAGTCCTATACCAGTTGTTATATGACCATTCAAAGGTCTTAATGCGTTGGTATAAGATTGTGTGAGGTCCTATACTACTTGCTATAGGACCATCCAATGGTCTTATAGATTTGTATATGATGTTGCCAGGTCATATACCATTTGCTATAGGACCATTCAAAGGTCTTATAGCTGTGTATATTATGTTTCCAGGTCCTATACCATTTGCTATAGGACCATTCAAAGGTCCTATAACTGTCTATATTATGTTCCCATGTTCTATACCATTTGCTATAGGACCATTCAAAGGTCTTATAGCAACTGTATGGGGTGTTATTTGTGAGCACCCCAACCCGGATCCTAACACGATCTCGAGCTTGAGGGCCCAAACTAAGAAAACTTACCGTGAATTTTTAAAACTTTTATTTCAACTTAAAAGAAAACTGATTCTCAACTTCCAAATTAAAACCAACTGATAATGTCTCCACTTTGGAGGAAATTTCAACAGCAACTTCAATAAACTATAATCTGATCAATTACATCGAAAACCCCCAAAACATTGTTTTACAAAGAGTTTTCTATACAACTTTATAAAAGAGTATTACTTAATAAAGACTCCAAACAACCTACTTATTTTCATAACCTGACAAGTCCCAAAAGCCAAAGTCCACACTCTTATCCCCGGCCTCACCGGTTCAGGTCACCTGTCTCAGCACAATCTAAACAGTAAAAGGGGAAGGGGTGAGAATAAATCTCAATAAGCTATTATGAATGCGGCAAGATGCAACACATTAAAAGACATATTCACATAATCAGAGAGGCTCCCTGCCGCCAACCGTCCCATACCGGTTGGAAACAACGACCAGCTCATCATGAATATATCACAACACATAAGTACGATAAAGTAACACTTAGAAGGATACTGAGCCAAGGTTTCATCTCCAAAAGGATATACACATCCGAGCAGTAGCAACAGTTGATGAAGCGGTTCCGGAACCATGAACAATAACAGTACCATAGGGATTCTGACACACAGTCATATCCCCAGTGAAACTAGACCATCTACCTCAAAAGGAGATGCTAGCCCACTAATCCCACACAAGGGGGACAAAACTGGGTTACCAATGTATGAATTATAATGAACTTGGCTCGGTGCCATTATAATTCCATAACATTGCCCAACAACAAATACCAGCTGGATTTTCATAACTAAGCACAGTAATAACATACTTGCTTAACCAAACATTGTATGATCCAAAGTAGGGATACATACCACAATAGCATATCATGAAGATAGCAATACTATAACAAGTATTCAACATATTAGCACAACGGCTATAAATCTTTGTTTCAACAAGTACAATTTAGGAATTCCAAAGTAGGAAATCCTACAACAATAGAATATCATAAAGATAGAAATACTATAACAAGTATTCAACATATTAGCACAACGGCTATAAATCCTCGAACCAATCCCCAAACAATTTAGGAATTCCAAAGTAGGGAATCCTAGCATTTATATCGAAATATATCAATGAGTCCAAAATGTGCAACACATAAGGTCTACACATTTACTATAACAAGCCATGTTACAATATCATCCATAATAAGAAGTATCACAACTTAGAGTTCAAGGATATCAAGTATTTTCACATACTACAATAAGCACACCACAATAGTAAAATAGAATATCTGGAAATGATCATTACATATTTAGTTTATAAAACCAATTCCATTTGAAAGATCACAAAAAAATACTAAATTTGGACTCTTGAACCATCCAATTTCGAGTTCGTATGAATTACTTATTCATTTTATAAATTTAACCGATTTTGAAAATGATTTACTAAACCCTGCTGCCAAAAGAGATATTCTGGGAACAATAGTTATACTTTTAGCTTAGGAAGATATGTCCATTGAAAAGATCTTGAAAAATTATCCAAAATGGACTCAAGAAGCGCTCAATTCCGAGTCCGGGTGAATTTAATATGAATTTCACAAGTAAGCGCAATTTTAAGAGTCATGGACATCAAGTGCTCCAAGCTACTTTATCCCCATTTTTAACCATCTTCTCCATATCCAAATTGGTATATATAAACATCAATTAGTAGCATCAACATCCATGAACCAAGCTATTGAAATCCCCCAATTTCTTCACTATACTTAACATAACATAACCCGAACCCACATACTAAATATTTTTATCTACTCAATTAAAATCTAATTCCTTCTATTCCTAAGCAATTAATTTGACTAAATTGAATATGCAAAAATTTATTATGAATACTCATAACTCCCAAGCAAATAATTTTACTAAATTGTTCATGCAAGAATTTATTATAAATACCCATAATTCATTTTCCTCATTCTAAAATCAAATTTCCATTTATTTCAAAACCTAATAAAAATTGCTCCAAAACAACATGTCATTATATTTTTCATACTTCTAACTTCAAGTAATAACATGAGCATATATAAAAGGGAATCATAATAACTTACACCATTAAAAGCATATCAAATCCTTTTTCTACTTCTTTCAACCAAATTGAGGTATACTCACACATCTCCAAAATCAAAGTAAGATGGATATAATCACATACACTAACTCCATTAAAGTCATTAACATCTTACACTCATTATACCCTCATTCCTTCAACTTAGACCACCATCTCATCACTAAAAATCAATTCAACCTTAAATAATCTATTTTACTCAAATAACATTATTTAAAATTTCCAAAATTCTTTTCTTTCAACAAAGTATTCATTAACACATAAAATGGCAATTATTAGAAGGAAGTCATAATAACTTACTTTAGAAATATGAGATGGAACAAGGATTTTCTTAGCTTGATGTGCTCCCCTCGTTGCCCCGAACACGGAAGTACACCCGGATTGAAAAATGGAGAAGGATTGAATTTACTAAAACTTTGGAAGATAAGGTTTTTAGGAGAGAGCTTCCATGGAGGATTGGAAGGAAAATGGAAGAAGATGATGGAAAAGGAGGATGATGAAAATGGGATGGGGAAAGTATGGGGAGTATTGACTAAGGGAGGTGATGGGAGGAAAAGAGGGAGTATGGCCCCCCTTCACCAATTAAATGAAATCTTTCCCTTTTTCTCCACCTAGGCCCCTAATGTTTAAGAAATGCAATTAAACCCTTTACTTCCCTCCTCTACACAAGGACAACCTAGCTACTCATAATTTATTTAATTTTAATTAATATACCACAACAAAATACTTTAACTTATTTTTATTTTATCCTAAGGCTTTGAAATTATTTCACAACCATTTAAAGACATAAAATAAGCACATAAAATCAACCAATAATATAAAATGCATATAATAGGATGCTAAAATAGTGCCTAGGTTTAGGGTCGTTACACTCACTCCCTCTTAAAGAAAATTCGTCCCGAATTTTAAAAAGACTTACCTTAAGGATCAAATAGCAAAGGTTACCTCTCACACATTTCAAATTACAACTTTCAAATAGTTTCCTCAATGGCATGATTCTTCTATACATCTCACAACCCGAATACTCTAGAATTTTGATTCCGGACTTGCGATGCTAATAACTCTCAATGGTTCTCCCACATAAGTCAAATCCGCTTAATCATCATTAGTTGAAGGACTCCATACAAACGAGGGATCATGCAAATGATTTTCCATACTAAGCTTCATACAGTACCCATTTCAATGCTAAACTAAAACTACTATTATACGCAAACTCGCTAAGATTAATTAAACTTTTCAAGTTGAAAGGAAATCCACCAAAATAACTTTTCCGGATGTTATAAAATAACGCAGTTAAAGTCTTTTAATAGTTCCAACCATCACTTTGACCTATTGAACACTTAATTTTGAGTAACTAAATTCTTCAAACCCTTAGGATCGGCAACAATTTCAAATGGAGCTTCAAAAAGATAAGGTTCCTACTTAAATAACGCAACACAATTGCAGCCACTCTCGAGTAGAGGATAAGAAGATTCCACTTTATCTAAGTCAACTTCCTCGAAGCATACACTATTACTTTCCCAGTTCTCATAATATCACAACCTAATCCTCCTTTAATACGCACTTAAAATTCACAGAGTCCTCGCATCCACTAGGTAAGGTGAGGATCAGATCTACAGTCAATCTATTCTCCATCTCTTATCCATATGGTTTACCCTTATTACATTCTACACCCTTGATATATCCTTTCGAGTTAACTAAATCGACGATTTTACAATTCTCAAGAATCCCTTGATAATCCTTAGGTATCTCTTGCCAATCCAAAGACTACGGACTCAATCCTCGTAAGAACCATAGTAACATCCGAGCTTAAGACTATAGAACCCAAAATTTGAAATCTTCTCGAATCAACTCACAATTGCTAAACTTTTCAAACGGTGAATTCCCACTAAAGGCAAATAACACAACTCACAAATGATCTTCATGATCTTCTCGTAACTTTAAATAAACAAAGAGATCATCAATCATAATTACCATAAAGCCATCAAGATAAGGATTAAAAATTCCGCTTATCATACTCAGAATCAACACATGAGATACTTCGATAGAAACACAATTACCATCTACTCACAACTAGAACATAAAATTTTTGGAAAGACTTCTTATGCAAGTCCTAACACATACCAAATACCCTTTACACTTTTTAACCAAATTTTCTGGCTTTAACGCATATATAACAAAATTACCACCTAAGGTTTATCTGTATCAAATACCTATATAAGCAATTTAGGCATAGAAAAGGAGACTCACTTCTTATGATAGTCTACCAATGCACAACAACTACTTACCCATCCAGGTCAATTATATCTCAAAATCATAAATTGGTAATCATACCAAATCAACTGGCAATGCATGCTCAGCCATAACCACACCACCATCGTGGTAAATCAAGGGAGATTCGAGGTACTCTCTCATAAGAGCAGAAACCTCTATCACATAAAACAATCTCAAGCAATGTATGCCACATAGAAGCAAAATGCTATGCCAACATAAATGATATGAAACAGGGTCTGTAAAAATATGACATCTTACTTCTGAGACAGGTAATATACCTCTAGTGATCTCTGAGGGATCTATCTCTTCTAGACCCGAAACACATACCCGACCTTAGACCTTCCCTTTTTGGTTTTCCTTCATTATCTCCTTTGGTACCACCTCATTGTTGTCCACCCAGCTGACCGCTGCATTGAAGCTCGACCCCATGCAATCTTGGGCAATTCCTCCTAAAGTGCCCCATCTCTCTACTCTTAACACACCTGTCTTGCTTACTCCAACACTGATCTTCGATATGCCCAACCCTCTTGCAAAATTTACAAATCATCCCATAGTGTTTGGATATTGGCCTAGACGAAGAAGCTACAACAAGCTCCCTTCGTAAACTCCCTGAAGTTGAAGTCCTTGGTTTTCCCCTGGCGATTTTGGATCCTTGTCCTAGATACTTTGGTTTATTTCTAATCCCACTTTCGGATCTTCCACGATTTTCCTCAATGTCATTCTCGACCTTATATGTTCTATCTATGGCGGTCTGATAATTGGTGAAGTCATCAATCAATAATTTCTTCCTAAACTCAATCCTCAAACCTTTACAAACTTATGAACTCTTCTCGCTTCATGTGATACCAAATGAGGGCAACACCGAGCCAATTCCTCAAACCAGACTGAATACTGATCCACCGTCATGTTCCCTTGTTCTAGCCTCAAGAATTCGATCTCCTTCTTGTCCCTTGTAACCATTGAAATGAAATAATCCTCGAACTGCTGGGTGAAATTACCCCAAGTCAAAGAAACATGATCCACCAAGTTCAAGATGATTTCTAACACTTTTTGTCAACAATCAAGTTCATATGCTCAATATCATTTATACCCTTAACATTATTATATACCATATATACCCAAATTCAACAACTACCATACTCTACGTAGTCCATTTTCATTATGAAGTCCCAATTAATTCCACATACTTCCTCTAAGCCATATAACATAGCTAATTAAGAATCATATCATTTTCATTCCAACTATCACAACAACAACTTTACAAACTTAGCCAACTTCATTATAAGGTACCTGAACAATACCACATACTTACTCTAAGCCATATAACCTTAGTACACCACCTTCCCAATTAAACACAACCATTTTATCACCCTTTTCTCTACTACTTCCAACACTCTATTTCAACCTTTCAAAACCCAATTAATCATGTACAAAAATCATCAAATTCATTTATCTCTCATAATTTCCCAAAATCTTAACATACTCGGTCAACAATCCATTTTCCTTCATTATCTGGAACTCTTCGCTGTCATCATTGCTTCCGGCCATTAGAACAAACTCCTACATCAAACACTCGACGTCAATTACAACACACTCCCTCTTAGTCTAGATATCTACCCTTGATCTCTAAACTAAGCTTTGATACCAACTGTGAGCACCCCAACCCGGATCCTAACACGATCCCGAGCTTGAGGGCCCAAACTAAGAAAACTTACCGTGAATTTTTAAAACTTTTATTTCAACTTAAAAGAAAACTGATTCTTAACTTCCAAATTAAAACCAACTGATAATGTCTCCACTTTGGAGGAAATTTCAACAACAACTTCAATAAACTATAATCTGATCAATTACATCGAAAACCCCCAAAACATTGTTTTACAAAGAGTTTTCTATACAACTTTATAAAAGAGTATTACTTAATAAAGACTCCAAACAACCTACTTATTTTCATAACCTGACAAGTCCCAAAAGCCAAAGTTCACACTCTTATCCCCGCCTCACCGGTTCAGTCACTGTCTCAAAGACAATCTAAACAAAGAAAGGGAAAGGGGTGAGAATAAATCTCAATAAGCTATTATGAATGCAAAGAAGATGCCAAACAAGATGCAACACATTAAAAGACATATTCACATAATCGAGAGGCTCTCGCCGCCAACCGTCCCATACCGGTTGGAAACAACGACTACTCATCATGAATATATCACAACACATAAGTACGATAAAGTAACACTTAGAAGGATACCGAGCCAAGGTTTCATCTCCAAAAGGATATACACATCCGAGCAAAGCAGCAACAGCTTGATGAAGCGGTTCCGAACCATGAACAATAACAGCACCATAGGGATTCTCGACACACAGTCATATCCCCAAATGAAACTAGACCATCTACCTCAAAAGGAGATGCTAGCCCACTAATCCCACACAAGGGGGACAAAACTGGGTTACCAATGTATGAATTATAATGAACTTGGCTCGGTGCCATTATAATTCCATAACATTGCCCAACAACAAATACCAGCTGGATTTTCATAACTAAGCACAGTAATAACATACTTGCTTAACCAAACATTGTATGATCCAAAGTAGGGATACATACCACAATAGCATATCATGAAGATAGCAATACTATAACAAGTATTCAACATATTAGCACAACGGCTATAAATCCTTGTTTCAACAAGTACAGTTTAGGAATTCCAAAGTAGGGAATCCTACAACAATAGAATATCATAAAGATAGAAATACTATAACAAGTATTCAACATATTAGCACAACGGCTATAAATCCTCGAACCAATCCCCAAACAATTTAGGAATTCCAAAGTAGGGAATCCTAGCATTTATATCGAAATATATCAATGAGTCCAAAATGTGCGACACATAAGGTCTACACATTTACTATAACAATCCATGTTACAATATCATCCATAATAAGAAGTATCACAACTTAGAGTTCAAGAATATCAAGTATTTTCACATACTACAATAAGCACACCACAATAGTAAAATAGAATATCTGGAAATGATCATTACAGATTTAGTTTATAAAACCAATTCCATTTGAAAGATCACAAAAAAATACTAAATTTGGACTCTTGAACCATCCAATTTCGAGTTCGTATGAATTACTTATTCATTTTATAAATTTAACCGATTTTGAAAATGATTTACTAAACTCTGCTGCCAAAAGAGACATTCTGGGAACAACAGTTATACTTTTAGCTTAGGAAGATATGTCCATTGAAAAGATCTTGAAAAATTATCCAAAATGGACTCAAGAAGCGCTCAATTCCGAGTCCGGGTGAATTTAATATGAATTTCACAAGTAAGCGCAATTTTAAGAGTCATGGACATCAAGTGCTCCAAGCTACTTTATCCCCATTTTTAACCATCTTCTCCATATCCAAATTGATATATATAAACATCAATTAGTAGCATCAACATCCATGAACCAAGCTATTGAAATCCCCCAATTTCTTCACTATACTTAACATAACATAACCCGAACCCACATACTAAATATTTTTATCTACTCAATTAAAATCTAATTCCTTCTATTCCCAAGCAATTAATTTGACTAAATTGAACATGCAAAAATTTATTATGAATACTCATAACTCCCAAGCAAATAATTTTACTAAATTGTTCATGCAAGAATTTATTATAAATACCCATAATTCATTTTCCTCATTCCAAAATCAAATTTCCATTTATTTCAAAACCTAATAAAAATTGCTCCAAAACAACATGTCATTATATTTTTCATACTTCTAACTTCAAGTAATAACATGAGCATATATAGAAGGGAATCATAATAACTTACACCATTAAAAGCATATCAAATCCTTTTTCTACTTCTTTCAACCAAATTGAGGTATACTCACACATCTCCAAAATCAAAGTAAGATGGATATAATCACATACACTAACTCCATTAAAGTCATTAACATCTTACACTCATTATACCCTCATTCCTTCAACTTAGACCACCATCTCATCACTAAAAATCAATTCAACCTTAAATAATCTATTTTACTCAAATAACATTATTTAAAATTTCCAAAATTCTTTTCTTTCAACAAAGTATTCATTAACACATAAAATGGCAATTATTAGAAGGAAGTTATAATAACTTACTTTAGAAATATGAGATGGAACAAGGATTTTCTTAGCTTGATGTGCTCCCCTCATTGCCCCGAACACGGAAGTACACCCGGATTGAAAAATGGAGAAGGATTGAATTTACTAAAACTTTGGAAGATAAGGTTTTTAGGAGAGAGCTTCCATGGAGGATTGGAAGGAAAATGGAAGAAGATGATGGAAAAGGAGGATGATGAAAATGGGATGGGAAAAGTATGGGGAGTATTGACTAAGGGAGGTGATGGGAGGAAAAGAGGGAGTATGGCCCCCCTTCACCAATTAAATGAAATTTTTCCCTTTTTCTCCACCTAGGCCCCTAATGTTTAAGAAATGCAATTAAACCATTTACTTCTCTCCTCTACACAAGGACAACCTAGCTACTCATAATTTATTTAATTTCAATTAATATACCACAACAAAATACTTTAACTTATTTTCATTTTATCCTAAGGCTTTGAAATTATTTCACAACCATTTAAAGACATAAAATAAGCACATAAAATCAACCAATAATATAAAATGCATATAATAGGATGCTAAAATAGTGCCTAGGTTTAGGGTCGTTACAGTTATTAGTTCTTATAGTACATGTATTCAGGTCTTATATCACTTGTTATCGTTAAATATATTCATTCGATATAATACTTTTATCATAGGTTCAAGTTGAGGAGCTCGCACTGACACATGAAGAGGTGTTGTTGATGGTGAAAACAAATGAGGATGGAAAAGAAGATGATTTTGAAATGTCAGTGGTAAAAGATGGTACTGAAAAAAGAATTGGGGGAGGGGAGAAGGAGGATGTTCGAATCTTCAAGAGTTAGTAGATAATGTTGACTTAATGGTGGGGTCCATATTGACACCTACGAGTAAAGGTCAGGGGAGTGGGTCAAACGAGTTGATTAAATTAAGGAGTGAAAATGAAAAGTTGAAGCTGGAAAAAGCTCAGTTGCTGAAACAGATTAATGAGTACAAACTAAAAACCAACAACGCGATTGAAGAGGGGGAAGTTTTTTTGGCTGCTGAGGTTGAGTTGAGGAGAAATTTTGACAAGTTAATTAAAGAAAAGGACAGAGAGATTGCAAAACTTAAAAGTTTGCAAGAGGAGAGAGACAGAGAAATACAAATTTTGGAAAAAAAATTGGCTGAAAAGGAGAAGGAAAGGTTGCAAAAGGAACCAAAAGGAGATGAAGAGAAGTGCATGAAAATTTTGGCTGTGGGGAACCAGGGCAAGATAGTTGCTACTATCAGCTCCATGGAAAGAAGAGTAAAGGAAAGAGGGGATAAGAGGTAAAAGAAGGTCAATCCTGATTACACATACGACGGAAATAAGAGGAGGCCACAGATTTCAAACAGCAAGGAAAAGAAGAAAACAGAAAGAGAAGACTTGGGTGGGAGTAAAATGGTTTTAGATGTTGATCAATTGGAAGATAACAGTGTTTTCTTACCAAAATTTAATGAGAACTTCAGTCTCACAACCAAGTCTATGGATGAGGCAACAAAGAAAAAATTTACAGATTTATGCGGAAGACTCGCAAGTCCGTAAGTAACACTTTTGTTAAAAATTGTTTTCATTTATTAAAAATCTTAATGATAATAGAATTGTATTTTTTTTTATTGTTTGCAGTGACACTGTATGGTACATTTCGGGATTGCATGTGAACTTGTGGCAATTGGGGAATTGGCTCATGATCACATGACCGAAGCTGCGGTACAAGCATTTTTTATCCCTGCACTATATAAATATGTGTCTTCGTCTTAGTATGTGTTATGTGTTTTTGAATTGGTAAATGACATAAAACAGGTCTTATCTCCCTTCTTATGTAGATTATACAGGTCCTATACCACTAGGTATAGGATGTCCTAATTTTGAAATTTGCAATCAGTTTTTTTTTTTTACAGTAATAAATATGTTGTTTAATATATATGCCAGTGAACGCTGACTTGTTACTCATTAAATGGATTTTTAGGTGATGGATGCTTACCTAAACATTTTGAGGGACAAATACAAAGAACTCCCCCCTTCATCTGGTGGACGCCAAATGCCAAAAGTTAATTTTGTCTCAAGTTTTGCTACCGTAAGTCTTATTTATTGATTTAAAAGATACTTACGCCTCGATTTTTTTTTTAATTAAAGTCAATTATCAGCTTAATACTTACATTTAAAATTGATTTGTTTTCAGCAATGGTTGAAGGACAAGAACTCGGAAGAAATAAAGAGAGGAATCAACAATGTCATCAAATATTTTGTGGATGATGAAATAATTTTTATATTGTTTCCAATTCACTCATCAAGGAATGATCGTGGTGTCAGGACAAACGATCATTGGACATTGCTAGTGCTTGACACAAAAAATGGGGAGTATAAATTTTACAACTCCATGAAGAGGACAAAAGGAAAAGACCACTACGCAACACACGACAGACTAATGGTAACATTTTATATATGACCTGTAATATGTTGTGTATATCATGTTACAAGGTCCTATACCAACTGCTATAGGACCTTTCAAAGGCTTTATAGCTTTGTATATGATGGTGTCAGGTCCTATACCAACTACTATAGGACCATTCAATTTTTTTTTCTTAATTGTATGAAGTCTGATACCTGGTGTTTGATTTCACATATAATAATTGATTCCTTTCTTTCAATTTCAGTTTGATCATGTCAGGACACTGTACAAACGACTAGAGGAGACTCAAAAGGACGTGGCAAATTTCATAGATTTTAAACGCGGAGACATTCCACAACAGCGATATGATAGTTTGGATTGTGGAATAATCGTCCTAATGGAAGCAGAGGAGATGTTTGATAAAGGAGTAATTAGCAAGACATATGAAGACGATGTTGTCTCGAAGTATAGGGAGAAAATGATACATGACATTTTAGCAAGTCCACATTGTCCTCATCATTCATAAATTAAACATCTTAGTTTCTTTTTGGATGGAATGATAAAAATTGGTTGTTGTTGAACAGTTTACTTGTATATTTGTTAAATGTTGGTTAAATATATTCCAAATATATTTAAGGTCTCATAGTGGGTTTTTTGTTTGTGGTAGACGAAAAAGTAGAGGTCTTTTACTTGTTGGTATAGAAAAAATTAATTAACCAAAATTCTGAAATTAAAAGTTCTGATTGGTTTGTTTACCTGGAAACATAATATACACAGCTATAAGACCTTTGAATGGTCCTATAGCAAATGGTATAGGACCTTTCAAAGGCATTATTGCTTTGTATATGATGTTGGGAGGTCCTATACCAATTGTTATAGGACCAATTAAAGGGCTAATTGCTATGTATATGATCTTTGGCGGAGTCCTATACCAATTAGTATAGGACCAATTAAAGGGCTAATAGCTATGTATATGAAGTTGGCGGAGTCCTATACCAATTGCTATAGGACCAATTAAAGGGCTTATAGAGTTGTGTATGATGTTGTGGTCCTATACCAATTACTATAGGACCAGATTAGAGGTACGTTACTACAGAATAAGCTTTATTCTGAGTTCCCTTCATACATTGGTATAAAAAAAACAATTAACAACAAATATTTTAGGATATAGAAAAAATCAATTAACCAAAATTCTGAAATTAAAATGATGGTATAACATTCTAATGAACACATGTGTAATGTCAAATAGGACGTTTATAGAACGAAATTAATAATTATTTGAATAAGAAAACAAAGACTCAACTAAAAGTAATTTGCAATGGCTCCTTGCATGATCTTTTATTATGATAACCTTCTTTTCCGCATCGACGACATTTCATCTTCCTCTTTGTACCTTCTCCTCTAGAAATGTAGCGATTTTTCCTTGGCCTACCGGGGGGCGTTTTGTTTCAGGAGGAAGAACCACAGATTCCCCATCAACTACAGGAGGACCTAATGTAGAAATAGCTGGAATTGACAGAGCATAAGATTCCCTGTAATTGCTTACCTTGAAATAATCTTGAATGAAAGAAGAAGAATTGTTCTTCAACCTGCTGAAGACGGATATGGAATGAACACACGAAAATTCATTCTGCTGCCACATCCCACATGAACATGTGTATTCCTGTATGTTGACAACCATAGAAGGATCTGAATGAACTTCAAATACATATTCATCGCAAGCATGTATGATCCATGACCTTCCTTTGTCTGCACATTCCAAGTATACCTTCTGGATGGATGGACACAACATATTTGTCCATGAATTTGAGTCTTGTTTACGTCTGCACATTCTTGACATAATCTTCAAACGTATACTGTCTATCAACTCTACAACAGGGAGAGATTTATACTCCTTTATCATAGCATTAAATGACTCAGTCGCATTTGAGTACACTTCTCCATAACGATGACCTCCAAAATAAGCAGCTGCATAGTTTTCTTTCGGAAGATTTTTGAAAAACTCAGACACCTTAATACCGCCCTCATTTATGATTTCGTCCAGAAGAATCTGAAAGTGCTCAGGTGTTGGAGCTTTTGAAATCTTAGAAAATTTGTGAAGAATATTGGACCGCACCTCCTTCGATAAACCACCAAGTTTATTTCTAAGGTTGTTTTTTAAATGGAACATGCAGAATGAATGATGTGAAAACGGCATAACCTCATGAACCGCAGTAATGATACCCTGATGACGATCTGAAACAAATGTCACTCCTCGCTCAGTTATATAAGGACGGAAATTTTGGAGAAACCACGTCCAATTTTCAGTATCCTCCGATCCTACCACAGCAAATGCAACATGGAATAGGCCTACAACCAAAACAGTTCATAAAAATTTAATTTATCATCATAAAATATGAATAAAAATAAAAACCAATATACAAAATGTAAAACATTAATAAGTTGTCTCATATCATATGGTCTAAGACATTTGATTGGTCATATAGCAAGTGGTAAAGGACCTGGGAACATCATAAACACAGCTATAAAGACCTTTGAATGGTCCTTTAGCAAATAATATAGGACCTGGCAACATAATATACAAAGCTATAAGACCTTTGAATGGTCTTATAGCAAGTGGTATAGGACCTGGCAACATCATATACAAAGCTATAAAAACATTGAATGGTCCTATAGCAAGCAGTATATGACCTGGAAACATCAAAAACACAGCTATAAAGACCTTTGAATGGTCCTATAACAAATAATATAGGACCTGGAAACATAATATACAAAGCTATAAGACCTTTGAATGGTCCTATAGCAAGTGGTATAAGACCTGGCAACTTCATATACACAGCTATAAGACCATTGAATGGTCCTATATCAAGTAGTATAGGAACTCACACAATCATATACCTATGCTATATGACCTTTGAATGGTCCTATAGCAACTGGTATAGGACTTAACAACATCATATACAAAGGTCTTATACCACAAACTCAACTTAATTCTGATACTACATAGAAAAGAAAATTAAAAGCATTAATAATAAAATTCTCATACCATTATCTCCATCTTTCGTTGTTGCTGCAAGTAGGGTACCCCGAAACATTCCAGTAAAAAATGTGGCATCCAAAAATAACAAGGGACGACAAAACTTAAATCCACGCAAACATGCCCCAAATGCAAAAAAGCACCGCTGGAAACGAGAAGTCACAGGATCAGACTCAAACTTCACACAACCATCTGGATCCAACTCCCTAATTTTATCTGTATATGCTTTAAGCTTATTATAAGCAAACTTTGCATCACCAAAAATAATGTTTTTCGCCTTCTCAACTGCTCGCCAAACAACCTTGTAATGAACAGTGAGGCCATACTCTGTTAGCAACAATTTTACAAGAGAAGCAGGACTAACATTTGGATCATCTCTAACTTTATCACGAATAACACTGGAAAGAACTTCACATCCCATCATTTGCCCAAAATCACCACTAATCGCATCCTTGCATATATGATCAGGAATATATTTCCTTATGTAGAAATATCCACTGCATTTTTCAATTGAGGCATGTATCTTCCATGGACAACCTTTTGATTCTTTGTGTGAGCATACAGCCGTAATACGAGTAGGTTCATTTTTCACATAATTGAAATCAAACCCCACTTCCGTTGCAAACTTACACAATGCATTCCTAAATTCACCAGAATCACCTTCAAATATCTGCCCAATATTTTGTATTGCGTCTGCCCATTTCGCACTTCTCATTCTCTTTTCTTTGTGGTAGAAGAATTTGACATTATCCTCCCTTCTACTACTATTGCCTTCGCATAAAGTGGAAAATGATTTCTCGAAGAAATCACTGACATTACTAACACAGATACTCAAGTCACTCACATTTATTTCTAGTAGCTCAATATTCCTACGAGCAATCATAACACCCATACAAATGAAATCTTGCTCACTAGCCAACATGCACGACCTTTTCTCAGCTAAAAGATATGACATCGAGATTGTCTCCTTTTTCAAACTGTTCCATCTGTTGCAACTAAATTCAACAATAGATTCATAAGAATCAAATTGATCAAACCTAGTAACAACAGAAAATCTTCCATAGTTCAACATCACCATCACATTAGACTCCATGGAAGATAAAGTTAAAATAATCTGTAAAAAAAACAAAATAAAAACAATAATTAATGAAGGGTATAATACTTTTGATGTCTTTTATTTAATGGTATAAGATCAAATTGTTTCAAATATAACAATTGCGCCTACACCAATGCACATCCATATCAAATTTCAAATAGAACATGACCTGGAACAAGTCCTCTGTAATATTATTAACAAAAAAATGAAGAATATAACATCAAATATCATATACACAAAGAGTTTGAGCATCAAGGATACTATGTACTACTTATTACGTCCAAAATGAATACAAAAGGGCCTGATTATAAATAGTAAATTTATCTGTGAGTGAATTCAATCAAAATATTCATCAAAAACTCAAAATTCTGAAGTAAAAAAATGAAAATTCAAACATAATCTAAACGAAATTCAATCAAAATAATAATTCGGATGTAATACCTTTCTTTCTTATTGATTGAATTGGATGAAAGGATTGCAAATTCGAAATACTCCACAGATCCTTCAATTTAGGATTCTTCCTAGCGAAAAATTGAGATCCGCAAGAAACGCCGGAAATTTTGCGGTCAAAAATAACTATTCAGACGGAAGTTAACGGCGTGTTAACTTAATTTTGGCCGTTCCATGGTATAATGGGGTTTAAAGTGATTTTAATTTGAAATAACAAAGAAGACAATCTTTTTTTATTTGGGCTGAATTTTGATGAAATAGAATCTGGGCGTTGTGGTTAAAAAGGAATTTTTCCTAAAAAAAAATACCGCTACTCTTATAATTGAAAATATATCACTTTCGTCGACTAAAAATAATATTTTTCATGTTTTTGCCGTAACAAATACTCCATACTTCGAGTAATATATTAAGTTAATTTAATTATTTTAATATAAATTTATCTTTCGTAATTAATACATCAATGTAAATATTATTTATAATAATTTTTATATATTTATTAAAATATTAAATTAATCTAAAAGTAACAACAAGATAGCAAAGGACGGAAGGAGTATCAATTTTTTATTTACTGTATTTTTTTGTTCTACGTTCGGAAAACTAGTTTATTTTCTCACTGCATTGAAAGTCTTCGTTATCCGGAAGTTTGGTCAACCCACCATCCACTACCAGATCATGACCAGTGATAAAGGCGGATTCATCGGAAGCTAGAAACAATACAGCATCCGCCACGTGCCTCGGCGTCGCCTCAATCCCTTTAAGGCTTGTCAGTGACCCGTAAACCTTCATAGTCGCCGCCAGTTCCACCGGCGTTCTGTTGGAAATCCTGGTGGCAATGGCTGACGGCGACACGCAATTCACCCTAATTCCGTGTTCTCCGAGCTGCTTGCTGGCTGACCTCACCAAGCCTAAAACCGCGTGCTTTGTCATGACGTAATCAGTCCGCATAGCTCCGCCCCTGCTGGCCACGACGCTCGTTGTGCACACAATACTGCCCCTCACGCGCCGCTCCACCATCGCGCGTGCCGCGTGCTTCACACAGGCCGCCGTTCCGCGGGCATTAACTGCGTATACGCGGTCGAATTTAGATAAATCAAGGTCCAAGACCGTCTGATCTGTGTTGCTCACGATTCCGGCGTTGCTGAACATGATGTCTAGTTTGCCGTAAGTATTGACGGTCCAATCAACCATAGCCTTGACTTGGTCTTCGTCGGCGACGTCGCAGTGGATGTAACTGCATCGTTCTGAGCCAATTGATTGGGCAACCTTCTGGCCTCTCTCATCTTGGATATCGGCGATGACTACTTGTGCACCATGATCGGCGAATAGTTGGGCTGTTTCCCCTCCTATTCCGCCTGCACCACCAGTAATTATGGCAACTATGCCTTCTAATTTCTTCATATTTAAGTTCATTTTCGACACGAATTTTCAGATAAGTTAGGACTGATTGAATTATGGAGCATATGGACCAGACATGATCCAATCTAGACCAGAGGCTTCAGGATTTACTCATGGATAACAATTAAAGTCACTCCCTCCCCAACCTAAAATGATTGAGTATATTTAAAAAAAAAGAGAATCTATAGTATAAATTACAACCCCTCCGTGATCAGTGATTAGTACTCCCTTCGTCCCAAACCAAGGGTTCATCTTTTCCTTTTGGAACGTCCCAGACCAAGAGTTCATTTCCAAAAAAGGCAAGTTTTTGAATATATTAATACCCTTATCATCTTCATATATTTACAAAAAAACCATTCATTATATCCTTATACATTCTCTCTCCTATTTCCTACCACACATTTAACTACTATTCCTCCCACTCATTCTCTCTCCTATTAAATATTTTTAACTTTTACATTCTCTCTCCTATTCCCTATCACACATTTAACTTTTACATTATCTTTCATATTTCCTACCACACATTTAATTACTAATTCCTATCTCACATTTAACTTTTATTCATTTTTTAAAAAATTTTTTAAGAAGCGTGAAATCCCCCCCATATACCCTTGGTCTGGGACGGAGGGAGTATTACATATCAAATTTCTCACTTTGTCCTTATTATTTTGTCCTTTTTTCATTTTGCCTTAAAAAAAAAAAAACAAAACAAAAAAAAACAAAAAAAACAAAAACAAAAACATATCCTTGAACAAGGGCCTTTACTAGTCGTTATATAGGCATGCTCAAACATTGTAAATTTGTAATACAAATGTTTACACACAGTTCCTAGATTGCGTATGGCATGCCCATTCAAAACCACATTATTGAACACCAGATGTGCTCTTTCCCTTTATACTCAACATTTATCTCTTTTTCCTCACTCATTCACACTCAACCAAATACTGAATTTTAGATATAGAGAGAGAGAGAAAGAGAAAATAATATTTTTTATTTTTGAAAAAGAAAGAAAAGAAGAAAAGAACTGATTTTGATTTTTAGAGAGAGAAAGAGAAATTCAGATTTTGAAGAAAGGAAGAAAAAAGAAGAAAAAGAAGGGTTTTAATTCATTCTCAACTTTAATCAAGATATCAAACATTGGAAAACAATGTAATTTTGCTCCAATTCGTTCGAAAATTACTTATTATGTTTTAATTTATTCGATTTATGTTTCAATTTGAGAATTTTTGAGTTAAATTTCATTAAAAATTCTGAGTTTGTGGGGTTCGACCGTTAATGACCGAATTTATGGATCTGTTCGGCCATTAAGAGCCGAAGTCAGCCACACCCGACCGAACTTTGCTAAAAAAATTCAGTCACACCCGATCGAATTTTTTGAATAGTTTCTGCTACACCCGGCCAAATTTCTTCACATTTTTTAGCAACCCCTGACCGAATTTTTTTTTGACTATTTTCAGTCACTTATAGCATAACTTTTTCAATATGATATGACTCACCAATTAATGCTTAGATGTGGATTTCATGTTAATATTGATGTTTTAAACTTGTAAATATCATTTATGAGAAATTAAAATGATTAAAATGCGATATAAAGTGTTTGAGTTTGATATAATATGATATGAAATTGTGGACGGGAGTTTGATTTTTTGATGTTTTATTTGCAGTTAAACAGATGTTTAAAAGAATACGTACAACTGGTTCCGTTAAAAATCAACACGAAAACTCACGTAATAAAAGGCAATATACGCAAAATCTTTATGATGAGCGAGTTGGGATTCATATGTTGATCCTCGGCCAGTAACCGGAATATTTCAAAATATCAGTTGGGTGTGGCCGATTTTTTTTAGAAATTCGGTTGGGTGTGGCCAAAATATTTTGAAAATTCGGCAGGTTCTGACCGAAAAACAAACAGAATCAGCAAATCAGAGCCGAACTTTTTCAAATTCTCGGCCGGGTGTAGCCGAGCTTTTTCAAGTGTTTTGGTTGGTTGTGGCCGAACCTAAGTTGAATTTCAGTCACTAGTGGCCGAATTTTTGCAACGAAAACAAAAACAAAAGTTAAAACACATTTATATTGTTAGAAAGTGAAGAAAATTTAAATTAACATTCGATTGTAAAGCCATTTTATCCATGATCCTGCTGAATATCTTGAACAAATATGTATGTAATTTTATTTATTTATTTTTTTTTTGTGAGAAATGATGGTAAGAAGAAAGGGAGGTAGTAATTTTTATGTAAAAATAAAATGAAGAGGGTAATTTTTGAATTGATTTAATGGTGAAAAATGTGAGAAGGTGGAAAAGGTGAAAAATTGATGAGGTGGTAGACTTTTTTTTTTTTTTTTTTTTTTTTTTACCTCTTAAAAAGAAGGGGATCAACACATTTCACCGCTCCCCCCTTGATGCACTTCACAGAGGCGCCTAGCTATGCTAGGGAGGGCAATATCATTCCCTCTAACCACTGGTGGGGGAATCGAACTCATAACCTCCAGGTTGGAAGCCATGAACTCTAACCATCAGGCTAAGACCCCGCGTGCATGAGGTGGTAGACTTGAGTTAATGTTGCGGGTGTGTGTAACAATGTAGGTATATTTTGGTTTGAATGTTACGTGTGTTTATAACATTGGATAATGGATGTATAAATTTAGGTTAGTAGAATCATTTCCTTCAATGGCATATTTAAGATTTGAAATTTACTGGTTTAATCAACAATTTTACGGGCCTAAATAACAATTTTCATTAAAAAAATATTGATTTTTAATTAAAAAAATATTGATTTTTAGTATAAAATATTGCATACTCCCTTCGTTCCACTTTACTTTTACTTGACACTAATTTCTATTTTGTTCCGTATTATTTCACTTGACATCATCCCATAACATCAATCAAATTACTATCTCACTTATTTTCTGTCCTACTTTACGTTTTCTACTCCCAGCGCATTCTTCTACTATTTATCTCCTACTTTTTCTTTAATTTTCAAAGGGGAACTGAGGGAGTATATATTCCTACCATTTACTAACAAACATTAGTTTTGTATATATATAATGCAATGAATTATAAAAAAATAAAATTGATAAGAAATAATATTGAATTTGAGGTGGTGGAAGTATTAGAGACCGCCGCCGTCACCTTAGATTAACACAATTGTCCAAATTTTTTTATTTTTTTTATTTTTTTTTTTGATACCAGGTCCAGAGTTAGTCCTGGACCACTAGCTACCGGCCCCACAGTGTCCTAGCGGAGATAAATCGCGGATATGCCCAAATCAGCCAGGGTGGCAGACCCCTTATACTCCTTGCCCCAAGGGAGCCCTCCTACAACGCGATAGTTGAACTCCCTACACTGAGATTGCAAGCCCAGCAATGCCGCTTCCTTAACTGAATGGATGTGCCCGGGGGCTCCTAAGGACCCTAAAACCCAAAGAAGAAATTAATCCACAAGAATTTCCCTTGAGGGGAATCGAACCGGTGACCTCCCCTACGGGAAGCCACCCAAGATACCATTGGGCCATGGCCCATTAGGTACAATTGTCCAAATTTTATCTTTACTGAAAGAGGGGACTGGACTGGACTCTTCATCAAAAATTTAAGGGGAAATCCCATAAACTAATTTTGGAGAGAAAATTACTTTCAATTTGGTGGCACTTAATACATGTGCATAGGGTACATGCGATGCACATTCATCAATTCAAAAATCTACTATATACAATCCCCTATACCAGAGAGGACAGACAATATCCATTTTATGAAATTACCTTGAAAACTAATGCGAAATTCATGCATAATCTGACTGAGAGTCGTAAAACTCGCTCGGGCAAGGCGACATGACCTCCTGCTCTAGTAACTGCAACACCTGTTGCATTAATGGCCGAACGTCCGGGTTCGCATCGGTGCACCTTCCTGCTATTTCGATTATAGCCTCAACTGTCTCTGCATCTGCATCCTTGCACCTTCTATCTACTACATCTTCCAGTCGGTTTTCCCTCACTAGTGTATTCATCTGCAAGTTTTTACATTAAGGGTGGTCAATACTGGTTTGAAAAAGGTTAAGAGGAAATATTAAGAGTATACTATAGATAGTGTATTTACCCAGCCGACGACATTCAACCCCCGTTTTACAAATTCAGGATCAGTTGGCCTCTTTCCGGTTACAAGCTCTAATAGAAGAACTCCAAAGCTATACACATCTGACTTCTCAGTGGCTCTTCCACTTTGCAGATACTCTATTCCAATATTCACAAAAATATAAGGAATAATAACAACTTTTAATGTTAAAAACATTATTCTACTCCCTATGTCCCAAACCAAGTGTCATGTTTGAGACAGGCAAAAAAAGGAAAACACATACTCCCTCCGTCCATTTAGTAGGTTCACAGTTACTATTTACACGTTGATTAAGGAGGGATTATTATATTGAAAGTGTTGTGAGTGTGAAAGTAAAATAGAAGAGAGAATGAGTGGAGGGAATAGTAAATTATAATGGTGTTGTGAGTATTAAAATAATGTAGGAGAGAGAATGAGTGGAGGGAATAGTAAATTATAGTGGGGTAGGGTTAATATTTTAATAATATAAAGTTTCCATTTTAGGAAAGAAACAAAGTGTGAACCATGTAAATGGACGCCCAAAATAGAAAGTGTGAACCATGTAAATGGACGGAGGGAGTATTTATTATGGGACAGAGGGAGTATAATGCTAAGAGCAAATATTGGTAGAAATGAGGATATACCAGGTGCCAAATAGCCAAAAGTGCCAGCAACCACAGTAGTGATGTGAGCATCTTCATCTACCAAAAGCTTAGCCAGGCCAAAATCTGACACACGAGGCTCCAGGTTCTCATCGAGAAGTATGTTACTGGATTTTATATCACGATGAACTATCTTGGGAGAACAGTCGTGGTGTAGATATGCCAAACCCCGAGCCGAACCAAGTGCTATTCTCAAACGAGCATTCCAGTTTAACATCCGTCCTTCTCCATGTTCTAATAAACAAAAGCATAAATCTTAACCAGAAACGCAAAAGAAATTAACGGCATTTGCGATTTCATAAAGGGATGAGATCTTACCGTGCAAGAAATCATCTAAGCTACCCATTGCTAAGAAATCATAGATAAGAAGCTTTGCGAAAGGGAGCCTGCAGTAACCTCTGAGGTTGACTAGGTTAATGTGTTTGACGCTACCCAATATTTCCAATTCCCTCTCAAATACCTGATCGGAACCTTCACGACTCCGATCAATTCTTTTAACAGCAAATGTGCCACAATCATTCATAACCATTCGATACACAGTTCCATACCCTCCGGCCCCTACAACATCCTCCTCATTGAGGGATTCAAGCTTTTCTATAATCTCGCTTGATGGATATGGAAGATCACCATGAAAGGTGATTAATTTGGTGCCTATCATTAAACACACCAAAAGTTAAGAAACATGTGAAGGATAAGAAAATGAACATTAATACTCCCCGTCTCAAAATGATAGTCCCATTTCCCCATTTTGTTTGTCCCAGAAAGTTAGTCTCATTCCCAAAATTAAGGCTTCGAAATCATTCAACTTCCAAAACTTATAATGTAACCTTCAAATGTTTGAAAAGTCAAACGGGGCTATCAAATTGGGACGGAGGGAGTAATAAAACATGAGAGTAAAATGTTGACTTTACTTGATTCTTTATGAACTTGTTTCTTTAAATCTGTATATCTCTTTGCAGCTCGTTCCTTCTTTGAAAGCAAGCAAACCCAAAGGAAAACAAGGAGCACAATGAGAACAAGGGCCATTATGCACACTGCACCTATTAATACTCCTTTGATATAATGAGAGGGCCGCTTAGGAACTGCAGAAATTCACAATGAGAACAGATCAAGTTAAACTTCCAAAAAGAAAATGGTGGGGAGAATGATTCAGACTCCACTGCTCGTCGGGTGATTTTGCATAAACAGATAGTACTACACATTTTGTTTTCATCAACTTTTGATTAAAATGTATGACTTGCCTGCTGCTTCATCACTTTCAGCATGTGGCAATACTACAGGAAATCCCATGGAAGTTTTACATGGTTTGTGTATTTGCTGGCCACAAAGATCTAAATTTCCAATAAACCTAGAAATAAGCAACAAATCCTTCTGAGTTAGTTCAGAGGAAATATCTCTAAAAGATGACTCATGCATTAAGGACGGAGGAGATATTTTCATCAAGGTAACCAAATTCAAATACAATAACAAACAAGTCAATTTTCAGTTACGTTACATTGGAACAAAGAAAGCATATAAATTTACAAATGCAAGGTCTTCAGACTTCTAGAAATAAGTCCTGGCATGCTAAAAATATAGCCAACAATAGACCACATAAAGTTAGCAGTTGGCTTGCAAAGTTAATAGATAAGATACTGTAACATGCAAAGCTTAAAGCAGACTACCATGACAAGGGGAATAGGCAACATCTTCAACATCAAAAAGCATATAACCGTTGCCATCGTAACCAATTTATAAATACAGAGTATTTAATAGAATTGATTGGAGAAACAAATCACGCAAAGGAGTTCAGCTTCCAGTTAATATAAGAGCTCAAAGCACCAACTTCAAGAGTTAACTTTCAACTTAGGCAAGACAAATGCAGTTATCCTTAATTCGTCTTCGAAATGTATACCACGATATATGCTATTTTTTTTTAACTGATAATAATTCTTGACAAGAGAAAACATTCCCGACCTTTTTTATGTACACAAAAATGGGAAGAACAAAGTTCGTTTTGATGCAAATATGAAGCCCATATATAATTAGGGAATATGACACGATATCCTTTACAGTTCATAAAGGCTATTAAAACTGTGTGGAAGACCTTCTTCCTCATTGTATCAACTTTACTTGGTACATGATGATTGTTGGCCCGAATGCATTGTATCAAAGGATTCCAAACTGTTACACTAAGGATTAAAGACGATTTATCAAGTTTTAACGTTGCAAGGGATATATTACAATCACACTTGCAGCAAAAATAAATGTTCAGTCTAATATCAATATGTGAATCTTAATTCCATTACATCAAATGAAAAAAAGGATACTAAATGAACTAAATTTGATGATATCATGATAAATTTCCCGGATTATGCGACATAAATTGTCAATGTTCATTACTAAAGAAGATACTACCTACGTCCCAAAATGGATGTCCAAAATAATTTCAAATTTGCTGGTAATCAAGAACAAATTTAAGAATTTTTTGGACATTCATTTCGGGACGGAGGGAGTACAAGATAAGAAGTTTATGCCTGACAAGTTTCTCATACTCCGTAAATACCTAAAGCCACAGAGCACAACTACAGCCAGCGGGTGATAAACAAAAAAAAAATTAAAAGCATCAAAGTATGGAAATGAAGTAATGGAACTTACGACGTGTTTCCAAAAGTGCTCAAGGCTCCAACCTCTGGGATTTCACCCGTCAAGAAATTTGTAGATAAGTTCCTGAAATGAATGCTACAGATTAAATTCTCTAGTACCAATGATTTCCCTATTCTCAAAAGTTTTCAAATGGAATCCAAACAACATAGCCTGTGCACTTACAAATATTTGAGACGAGTGAGACGACCAAGCGAGGAAGGTATTGCACCTTTCAGTGTATTGCTTGACAAATCGCTGTATTTAATTTGCAGTAACAAAAGCTACATAAGAGGCTAAATCACAATATAATCGAATAGATGAATAAAAAAAAATAGCTTACAGTATGGTAAGTAAGGAAAGATTTCCAATATCCGAAGGTATGCCTCCCTGGAGATAATTAGACCTCAAGTACCTATAGTCAATGTGAATTGCTAACTGTGAATTGACATGTAAACACAAAGAGACTAACTGAAAAGTAAACACAAAGAGAATAACAGAAAAGTAAACACGACTCGATATAAATACACTCCACCCAGGCCCCACACACACACACTTACAGAGCTCGGAGTTCAGAACAATAGCTAATTTCGTGAGGAATTAGACCGTGTAAGCTGTTCTGGTGAAATGCCCTGGGTTAAGTCAAAACAATTACCAAGACATCAAATATCAGAATCCTTGAGTTCACTGCAAGCAAAAACTTGGGAGAGTGGAGATATTTGACTTACAGTCTTTGTAGTCTACTGAGTTTACCAATACTTGGAGAAATATTTCCTCCAAGCTGCATATAAGGCAAATTTCTGTTCAACCCCCCAAAAAACAGAATCTAGGGTAAGAAAAACTCTCATTAAAAAATAAAATAAAATACAGAAATGAAATCTTTGCAGTCATACATGGAGATGACTCTTTGGTCAGTGGGGTGGCAAGAAATGCCAATCCATTTACAAGGTAAATCATCAGAAGCATTCCAGTTACTGAGAACATCCCTACTGTCATTTAAGCTGCTTTTAACTTCCAACAATGTGATACCTAGTTCAGGGGGGAAAAATCACACTTTAATTCCAAAAAAGGAAGAACCCTAAAAATTGAGATAGAAGTTCAAGAATTAGGGGAAAGGGAAAATACCGTCTTCAGAGAGGGCAAAAGAGGAAATGATGAAAAGGGTTGCTTGTAAAACAGCTGAGAAGATCAAAATCAACATACCCATCTTCAATTTCTTGATTTAAAAGGTAGGCAGGGGTTTCTGATTAGGGTTTTAGTAGAGTAATGTGGCAAGTAGTATTTCTAGAGAGAGAGAGAGAGAGAAGGAGACAGTATGATGATAATGGTGGGCATTCAATGGGTGGGTGGGATTTTGATTAAGAAAAGGAAAAGAAAAGGAGAAAATTTTGAGTTCAAGAAGGAGGGAGGACTGAGGAGTGAAAAAAGTTGGAACTTTTGCAACACACACTGGATGTGTGTTGAGTAAGAAAGAAGGCCACTTTGAATATAGAAAATCGTGCTAGCCGTTGTCCGTAGAATAATTTCAAACATGGGGAGATCTGTCTTTACGCGCGAACATCTCACGCGCTGGTGAAAGTTGGATGGTGAGTACACGTGTACGATTGAGATTGGAGAATATAAGGTTGCGGTTTCACTGGCGAGTAAATGTGAACTTAGGATTGAGTTAAAAAAGTCACGGCTGCAGTGCCCGAGCTGGAACCCTGTTTCTATAGAAGGCTATGTCCAAACGAGTATTGATAAAATACGCATCCGGACAGATTCAGTCCTATTACACCATCTCAACCTTTCATTTTTAACAAATCCTCCCTCCTTCTCTCCGTCCATGTTTCACCATTTTAATAAAATGCGTAAATTAAAAAAGTAATATATTCCCTCCGTCTCATAAAACATTACACCTTTACTGTTAAGAACGAAAAATAAGGAATAACGTTATTAAAATAGGTGTTGTGAGTGGGAGGAGAAAGAATGAGTGGAGAGAATAGTAAATTTAAAAAGTGTTGTGAGTATGACAAGTGGATCTCATGAATAAAGAAGTATTAAAAAATTTCCTTTTTAGGAAAATGGGACTTTAAAGTGGGACGTCCAAAATAACAAAAGGGGTAATGTTTTATGGGACGGAAGGAGTATATATTTAAAAATAATGAAAGTGGAAGAAGGGTTATGAGAGGAAAAAAGTGAGTGAATATGATAAATGGGACTCATAATTTAAATGTATAAGAGAGAAAAGTTAGTGGGTATAATAAAATATTAATAAACTTTTTCCATTTTAGGAAAGGTGAAGCTACTATCGGGATACTCATTTGGGTAAAAGGTGAAGGTTCGAACGAAACGGAGAGAGTATTTTCATGGTTTAAAATTCTTAATTTTATTTTTAAAATCTCTAAATAAATAATGGTACATCAATGAAAAAATAGAATTTTATCACAATAATTAATTTTTTTCATAATATTTTTTTATCAAAACTCAATTTTATTAAGCACTAGAATAAGCCCGTGTTCGAGGACACGTTTATTTTTTTTATTTTTTTATTGTTTTAATTAAGCTCGTATCCGAGGACACTTTTTATTTAATATCAAATATTTTTATATTTTTTAAGGGCAAAATGGGAAGGAGACAAAATAGTGAGAGCAAAATTAAAAATTCGGCCATTAAAACTATTTATATAACTGTTCGTGGGCTGGAGTAGGGTAGACAACTCTAATTTATACTATAGATTTTTCAAGTAAGGGTCCGTTTGGGAGTGATTTTTTAGGGCCCAAACGCGCGTTCAATTGAGAAATCACGGCAACTCAACGGAATCCATGGTTTGGCCGACGAAATCGCGTATGCGGTTGGAGTCCTGAAGACGCGAAAAATTGCGTTCCTCATAATCAGGTATGCGCCTGCTTTTCTGAGTAATCACTTTCGGATAATCATCTTCAAGCACCCAAATCCTTGATTTGCCCTTATCACTCTCGTTTAGCTCTGTTATATAAAGCATAATTCTGTGTCAAACTTGAATCACAATAGTTTCTTCTGAAAATACAAGGTTGGGTATACATCAATCAAGTAAGTTTCTTTATCATTATCGTATACAAAGTTCATATAAATTGATTTTTTTTAAATGTACGTAGGCTGAATATTTGTTCAAGAACAATATATGTGTGCATTGCATTGAAAAAACGAGTCTTCAATCCATGTTTGTTTTGCTTTTGGATAATGCACTCTATGTGTTTGTGTTATTGCCTAAGCCAAATTATTACTCTTTCATAAATTTCCCAGTATTTTTCTCCATGAATCCAGTAAGCTAGTTTGAATCTCCTTTCAATCCATGTTTGTTTCGTCAATTATTCTGTGCTTGATTGATTCTGTTCTTGAAATAACACGTACACTTTACAATTATTTCTTTTCCCGCTTCCATGCTCTTGGACTGATGCTCATGCTTTAATTCGTAAGCTGAAAAGTTGAACTGTGTGCTGCTCTAGCAGTTTAGTTCTTTCTCCTTTTCCTTTTCCATGCACTCTGCCTTATGCTCATGCTCTAGCCCTTGAAATGAATATCAATAAGCTATGTATTAGGTTAAATTAAGCATTACTGGAAATCGGGAGTTCAATTTGATTTAAAGTTTTATATATTTTGATGAAGTTGTTTATTGAGTACATGAGAGTGACTGCAGTTTATTTTCCCAGGTCATGATTTGTAGATTTACTGATATACAACCTTATGATTTTTTCTGCTAGGTTCAATTTAATGTATTGCACTTTGTAGTTGCTCGTAGTTGAGCTCAAACATCTTTTAACTTTCCACTTTTTTTTTAAACTAAAATTTAGATTCTCGAGGCACCGATTGAGGAGGAGGTTACTCTGCTTCAGGAGTTTTTTGGGTGAGCTTATTTTTGTTTTAGCTCCTTAATGTGTGCATGCCGCTTAACTGCTTATTCAACTAGCTGATGATCTCATTGAGAGACTGCAACCGATGGCTAAGTTCTGACACTTGGGCTCTCAGAATAGAATTCTCAGCCTCAACATTGTGTTAATGCTGGGTGGTGAGGCTCATGTTTGTGAAAATTTGGTTATTCTCTTTCCTGAGAGACCAATTACACTTACAGCTCTTGAAAACCAATACATATAATATGATTGTGAATCCAGTAAGGGTAGTTTGAATGCATTATTTTGTGTATCTTGCCTGTTCAAGTTTGGTTGTTGCATTCGAGATTTGGTACTCTTTTACCTTGTTAAGGTTTTGAGGATTTCAACTGAATTTGGTTCTCAAGCTAACTTGGCCAAGATCTCTCACATATTCATCACCTATGCTTGGCCAAGATCTCTCACAGCTGTATGTTTGATGCTAATTATTGAGTCTTCTATTTACTTGCATTATTTGTGTGTCTGGGTCCCGGGCCATATTTTTGCTGATGTTAGTATACCACTGCAGCATCTTTATTTTTAATGTTTCTGTGGCCTGTTGCTGATGTTGGTTATTGCTATTTGCTGGTTATTGCTTCTGTTGTTGGTGTTTGCTGGTTATTGCTTCTGTTGTTGCCTGTTTGTTGATGTTGGTTATTGCTATTTGTTTTGTATAGTGAGATGGACAATCATGAGTTTAGTTCGCTTGGTACACAACAAACAACAGTAAAGGAAAATTCAGATACAAGTAAAACAGGAAAACCAACTCCAAAGTTCAATGCTACATGGGATCCGAAATCTCACAAAATATTTATTAAGTTATGCATTGATGAGGTGAGAGCTGGAAATAGGCCAAATAGTCATTTTAGTAGATTGGGCTGGAATAATATACAAAGAAACTTTGTTGAAGAAACGGGAAAAAACTATAATAGACTACAACTCAAGAATCACTGGGATGCTATGAAAAAAGATTGGGTCATGTGGCAATCTCTTATCGGAAAGGAAACGGGACTTGGATGGGACGTTAGAAAAAATACGATAGATGCATCTGACGAGTGGTGGAACGACAAAATACAGGTGCGTCAAATTTTTAGCTTCTTGAGTTTATCAACTTAAAAATATATTTAATAACAAATTGTAAAATAATATGCAGAGAAATCCTAAGTGTGCTAAGTTTAGGGAGAAAGGTTTGGAGCACCGCTATGAATTGGATGAGTTGTTCATGGACATAGCTGCTACTGGAGCTAGTTTAAATGTGTAAGGGTATTTTAGTCGTTATTAATTTTATAATCACTTATATAGTGTGGTAGCCAAACATATTTGAAAATCACTTTCGACATAAAATCACTTTTCAAAATTGTAAGCCAAACACAATATTGGAGTTTTGAACAATCACTTTTACTGAAATCACTTATTGAAAATCACTTTCAAATAATCAGAAGCAATGTCAAACCCACCCTAAGTCATTAGTACAACCCGACCGCACATCAGTTGGATCTTAATTAATTATGCAGATTCAATGTTTCATAAATGCATTGCCTCTGTTAGGCATTGGCGAGAGAATTGTTCAATTATCCGGATCCAGTTTTTCATAAATAACTAAGCAGTACATTCGTGTGTTGCACGAAAATAGCATAATTTATCTTAAATCAAAATTAGTACAACAATATATATAATTAAATACCAATTAAAATTAAAAAATATAATATGAAATAGTGATTGAACATACCAAAGGTGCCGAGTTGGGCCAAGCAAGTAAAGTCCAATTACATCCAGCTTTGATTATCACATTCTCAATAGGGCTAGCCCAGTCAGAACAAGGCCCAAAGCCCATTTCAAAGATCAGTCGACTAAGCCCATGGTCTGGCTCACCAGGCCCCGACTTAACTTAGTCCGACCTCAGAATCCATATTATAACTCGGGTACGAACCATGCTCTGCAGACGGTCGGAGTCGACCATTCCACGAGTGACGACCTCGACCTAAATCAACAGTGACGACTTAACACTTGCGGCTTATGTGGTTGAACAATCCTCATAACCACATCCCTATAAATCAGGGACCGTTATAGACATGTTCCCACGTCCAAGTAACTGCCGCTATAATCTCGGAGGACATGTCGCCTCCCCAAAAATACATCACTCTTGCCTATAAATACTTCATCACTACCAAACGGTGAAAGGTAAGCGCCATTTTGTATTACGAGTTCATTATTCAATACATTTTGAGCTATATACAAGCTGTTATCTTACTCTCGCGCCGAGTGTCTTCGCAGGAGACACATCCAGGCTAGTCGTGGGTTATTTTGGTCGAAGCCGGGTGATCGATCTGCCACGTGGAGGAAGATTGATAAGCACATTTCTGCGGCATCAGTTTGGTTCCATTGCAGGGAACGTGCTTTTAAACTTGACCTCGAACCTTTTCTTAACCTGCAACGATGGTGACTTCGGAAGGACACGTATCCGAGGCTTCACTTGGGCATGACGAAGTGAACAACAACAACAATACAAACGTTGGAAATGCAGATTTGCCTCCTCCTCCCCCTCCTCAGCGACATCATGCTAGGGCGACACGCTCTAACGGCGTGGGCGATGGCGGGGATTGCAGATGCAAGGAGAAAAGCGTCCTATGGAAGGACGGGGAGCTCCGCCTCACCCAAAACGTCTGGCCAGGCGAGGCGAATGTGGGAGCGGGCGAGTCCCTCCACTAATCCCATGAGCAAGAAAGAAATGATGTTGGAGCGAGCCCGGATTACGGGCGACTTGATAGCCGTGGAGGAGCGAAACAGGCCGACATACGCTACGAGAGAGTGGCACTGCTCGGGTTTCTAATGGGCAACGAGCCGGGAGTGCTAGGCCAAATGAAGGTGTGGGGCGAGAATGGCGAGGACGGAGATAGTTCAGCGAGCTCCTACCATTGTTCATGTGCCGAGTAATGATTTAAGGGCTAGCCTCAGCGAACGAGAAGCGGGAGGCTCAATCGGTTTGAGGACTCGGTTAGCGGCCAACGAAACAGGCATGTCTCTCCGGCGCGAACGCGAGATCGGGATCCCATAGAGACGGGAATGGGCATAGGTCGCTGTGAGAGGGAAAGGCGCAGTCGCCACATGGAGATCACAGGCGCAGTCGCCGTTCTTTGCCGCGAGGCGCAGTCGCCTCAAAGAAGTAACAGACGTAGATCTCCAATAAGATCGAAAGGACCAATTCTCGCGGGGACGAAGGAGTAGGCGGTGACTCCCCGAAGTGAGGGCCGAGAGGTCCAATCGCTCCCCTCCGGGAGATGAGAGACCCGATGCCGAGAGAATGGTTGTTGATGAAAAAGAAATTTGAGCAATGGGAGGAGGAGAAGAAGAAGGATGCTTTGGAAAGGTCGAACGAATTGATTTTGCTCTTCGACCTTTATCCAAAGAAATCGAGAGATAGTCGACCTCCTCCTACTTTCGGGTTGCCTCTTACGGAGAAGTACTACGGGTCGACAAATGCCGGGAGCCACATAGCACATCTGGAAGCCACTATGTGTTTTGTCGCCAATGAGGATGACAACATGTGCAAAGCTCTCCTAAGCACACTTCTGGGCGGCCTTAACTTGGTTCAATGGTTTGGGCTGTGGTAGTATCACCACTTGGGCATGTTTGAGAACAAAATTCTTAGACCGCTTCTCGATTGCGGGAGCTCGGAAGATAACCGTCAGCGATCCGAATAACTTGGTGCGGGGTAAGAATGAAAGCTCGATGAGCTATTTCACCAAGTTCAAAGAGATGGTTGATAAGATAGAGGAAGACCTCACGGACGGGGAGGTAATCAATTGCTTCCGAAGTGGTATTTCCTCGAAGACATGGACTACGAGCTCACGGTCCGAACGGTCACAACTCGACAAGAGTTGTTTGAAAAGGTGTATAATGTCGCTCCGGTGAGGAAAGAAAAGAAAAGAAGAAGGAAAAAGCCCCAAGGTTGAAGTCGCGATGATAAAAAGGACTCCAACAAGAACGGGGGAACAATAAAAATGGAAAGAACGAGAACTAGGCGACGAGAGAAGGTGCCGAAGCTTTCAGCTCCCCTCACGGTGAGTCGGGCGAGATTTTGAATCTTTGTCGAGCTGGCTCCTCCGAGTCCCAATGAATCCGAGCAACAAGTTCGGGAGGGACAACGGCAAATGCTGCGACTACCACAAAGACAGCTGGTCATCTCACGAGAGGATTGCTTGGGATTAAAGCGTATCATCCAGAGAATGGTCGACCGGGGAGACTCGAAGCTTATGTGAAGAGACCTCAGTGGGGAGGTGAGCGGCCGACGGGTGGGCAACAAGGACCTAGGCGGCCTAGGGCGAACACAGGAGTCATCACTGAACAAGCGAGCAACACGGCCATCAAGCACAAGATATTCCAGCTCAATAAGGCCCCACATGTGCCTCCAAGGAGAGAAGTAAGAGATGAGGCGATCAGCTTCTACCCCCACGAATTGGCAACTAATATGGCGGCTAGGGAGCAAGTTCTCGTCATCCCAGGTCTCATTGATGGATGTACGACGAGCAGACTCTTAGTCGACACGGGGGCCTGCAAGGATATTTTGTTTTACAAAACTTTCAAGGAGATGGGACTTAATGATGAACAGTTGGAGAGATATGATGGCAGGTTGGAGGGCTTCACCAACCACCGAGTTGATGCTAAAGGCCAGATAGCGCTCGACGTCGACCTAGGCCAGCACCCCCTCAGGGTTGTCTCGAAGGTACAATTTATCGTAATTGATGTAAATAGTGACTATGCCGCCATACTTGGAATTCCTGGACAGGTCGCTCTTGGAATGGTAGCATCAATTCCTCACCCGGCGAGTAAAGTTCCCCACACCTGCTGGAGTGGGTTGCGTACAAGGCACGGCTCGTGCTTATACGGATCATGTTCTAAGAGAAAGAAAGAAAAGGGAGCTAGAGATTGAGGCTAGCGATGGTTACTTGAAGCTGTCTCGATCGGTCACCAAAACTACCCGCGTCAACAATCACCGACGTGGTAGAGTCGACCTATCGCTCAAATGACGAGGTCATGCTTGAGTCGACACGTCACTCTAACACCACTGAGGTCGATTCAGATGTAGTTATGGTCGATCAAGTCGTCATAGGAGACCTATGCCTCCAGATAGACAATAACTCGGGGCCAGCTACCGCAGGTTGCAGACAAGCTTGATGATATGATAGGCGAGGAGGCTCCACACTTGGGAGGCGAGGAAAGACAAAAGGTCGGGAAATCATAGTGGAGACTCTACAATTCAGAGATGGACCAGAGCTAGAAGCTGTGGATGAGCTAGAGTCAGTAATCACCAACCCTTCTTACCCCGACCAAAAAATTCAGATTGGGAAGCAGCTATCAGTTGAGGAGCGAGCGGAAATCATCGAGCTACTCAAAGAAAGTAATGATGTCTTTGCATGGAGAGTAGAAGACATGAGGGGAATCAAGGAGGAGGTCTGTTCACGGTGGAAGTCAACCCGACCATAAAGCCGAGACCCCAAAAGTTGAGAAGTTTTGCTCACGACAAGGAAGAGGCTATCAAAGCGAGGTACAAAAACTTTTTGAGTGCGGGTATAATCAAAGAGGCCACTCATACAACGTGGTTGGCCAATGTGGTCATGGTGAAGAAATCGAATGGCAAGTGGCGGATGTGTGTCGACTTCACCACTCCGAACCTTGCATGCCCAAAAGACGATTATCCCCTTCCAAGGATAGACAAGCTAGTTGATTCCATTCTTGGTCACTCCACCCTCGGTTTCCTCGACGCTTATTCGGGATACCACGAGATCAAGATGCATGAGGACGACATAGTCAAGACGGCATTTCGAGCGAGTGGAGGCATCTCTTGCTACAATATGATGCCTTTTGGATTGAAGAATGCGGGAGCGACCTATCGAGAGGATGGTGAACAAAGTCTTTGCCTCACGATTGGTCGAAATATGAAGGCTTACGTTGACGACATGGTCATTAAAACTAAGGCGGGAGTCACGTGGTCGACCTAAAGGAGACATTCGCCAATTTACGAGCAAATGACATGAAGCTTCGGCCCGGCAAATGTGTGTTTGGAGTGGCGGTGGCAAGTTCTTGGGATTCATGGTATCTCGAAAGGGGCATAGAAGCTAATCCGAGAGAGAAGATAAAGGCTTTAGTCGACATGAAGGCTCCGCGGTGTCGAAAGAGATGCGGCGACTTAACGGAAGAGTAGCGGCTCTTGGTCGTTTCATATCAAAGTCGGCGAGAACGGTCTCTCCCCTTCTTCAAAGCATTGAGGGGGGCGAAAAGTTTTGAATGGACGACCGAATGTCATTCGTCGTTCCAACAGCTAAGGGACTACCTCGCTACTCCACCTGCTAAGTAGCCCGACTCTGGAGAGACTTTGTTTGTATATCTATACGTGGGAGACAAGTCGGTTGCGGCGGTGTTGATTAGAGAGGATGAGGGGCTTCGAAGCACGTGTACTATATCAGCAAAGCTTTATCGGATGTGGAAAGTAGGTATTACAACGGCGAGAAGGTCGCCTATGCTCTAGTCGTGGCTTCAAGGAAGGCTGCGAGCTTATTTTCTAGCTCATCCAATCGTGGTTCTTACTAATGCACCTTTGAGAAAGATATTGCACAAGCCCGAGAGTTCGGAGTCGACGCTCAATTGGTCAATTGCCCTCACCGAATTTGACATTGACTATCGACCTCGAAAGGCGTTGAAGGCTCAAGCTCTAGGTCGACTTCTTGGTCGAGCTTACGTTCACCAAGGAAGACAACGAGCAACGAGTTCCTAAAGAAAAGCTAAGGGGAAAGAACCGAGTCCCAGATCGTCATTAGCCTACCCGACGATTGTTGGAAGGTCTATTCGGACGGGTCGGCTGACCAAGAATAGCGATGGAGGCTGGAATAGTGTTGATTGAGCCGAGCTGGGACCGTGTATGAGGAATCACTAAGGTTCAAGTTTGATGCTTCCAATAACCAGTGAATACGAGGCCTTGATTGCGGCTATTGAGTACGCCAAGTGCTTGAGCAACTAAGATCATGGCTTCTTGTGACTCACTGATTGATAGTCAGGTCGAGGCGAGTACGAAGTGCTTAGTTCTACTCTCGTCAAATCTTTGCGACCTGGTGAAGGAGCTAATAAAGGACTTAGAATGCAGGAGATTCAAAGGATTGGAAGAGAAGATAACGAGTGGTCGATCTCCTTTCGAAACCGGCTACTTCGGATGAGCCACATGGCGAGCCCGTCTCCTTCCTCGAAAATCCGGCTTATGAGAGGGTAAAAATTCGGTGCGTAGATGATCCCTCAAGAAATTGGACTCGGGAGAAGTGTTGGATCGAGGAAATGAAGGCATATTTAGAGAATGGAGAGTTGCCGGATGACGAGAAGAAGGCTCGAGCTATCAAAAGAAAGCTCCAAGGTATGTCATTCAAGGAGGCGACCTATTCGGAAGATCCTATACTCGACCATTATTAAAGTGCATCCACCCTCGAGGTCGCCACATTGATACATGAAGTGCATAGTGGAATTTGCGGTGGACACCCGGGGGCCAGGACCCTTGCTGACAAGTTAATCACTTTGGGATATTACTGGCCACACATGAGAGCTGACACCCACAACTTTGTTCAGCAATGTGATCAATGCCAAAGGTTTGCCAACTTACCTCATGTGCCAACAACCGAGCAGACTCCAGTAATCGCAGCTTGGCCATTCGACATGTGGGGTGTCGACTTGATTGGACCCTTCCCTCCCGCCCGAGGAAATTGCAAGTATGTGATCGTTGCCATAGATTACTTCACAAAATGGGTTGAGGCCAAACCGTTAGCTCGCATCACAGAGGAAAATGCTATCAACTTTATTCACGACTTCATTTGGTGTCGATTTGGGTTTCCTCGAGCCATAGTATCTGACAACGGACTGCAGTTCTCCCAAACTTTCGAAGCAGAGATGAAGCGAGTTGGAATCAAACATTGGAAATCTTCTGTCGCCTATCCTCAAGGAAACGGGCAAGCTGAAGCAGCAAATAAACTTGTTCTATCTTCGCTCAAGACTGGGCTCGTAGGTCGACGAAACAATTGGTTGGACGAACTCCCCCTTGCTCTTTGGGCAGTTCGTACAACCACTCGGGGGCCTACGGGGGAAACCCCTTTTGCTCTCACATATGGGTCAGAGGCCATGGCACCTGCTGAGCTCAGATTCCCTACTGCTAGAGTAACTTTCTTTAATCAGGAGCAAAATGATACCAACAGATTGATCGACCTGGATCTGATCGACGAGAAGCGAGAAACAGCCTACCTCCGAATGGTCAACTACAAACAGCGAACTAAAAGTTACCATGACAAGAGGGTCAAAGCAAGGTCGTTCCAAGTTGGGGATTACGTATTGAGAAAGATTGAGGCAACGGGCAGAAGGACCCAGCAGAATAAACTAATCTCCTAATTGGGAAGGTCCATATGTGGTTACTCGAGTCGTCAAGGAAGGGACCTACATGATAGCTCATCCTGGAGGTGACGAATTGAAACATCCTTGGCATGCTACTCACCTCATCAAATACTACTTCTAGTTTTCAGTTTCAAAGTTCAAGCTTGTGTTAAGTTCTAGTTTCAAGTTGATGTAAGCATATTTCCTACTTCAATAAAAAGTGCAGTTCATTCCATCAAGCATAGTGTTACACTAACCCCAACAAGCTCGACTCTTAGTCAGCTTCGTTTAAACAAGCTCGATTCTTAATCAGCTTTGTTCTTTTAACAAGTCCGACTCTTAGTCGACTTCGTTCTAACAAACTCGACTCCTAGTCAGTTTGTTTTAATTAGCTCGATTCTTAATCAGCTTTATTCATTTAACAGGTCCGACTCTTAGTCGACTCCATTTTAACTAACTCGATTCTTAATCAGTTTGTTATAATTAACTTGACCCCAGGTCAGTTTCAATGATATGAGCAGGTTCGACTCGTGGTCAATCTCGCTCACAAAAAAGTTGACCAAGTCCGAGGTCGACTAAGCCAACAAGATCAAGTCGCCTCTAGGCCCAAGTCGACTTATTCATCTTATCTACATCTAGCTCGACGTACAATATGAAATGGAAAACATACAACATTCATGAATCAAAAGTCAGCTAAGATTGGATGTAATAAGTCTCCCAAAAGCGGGCCAAGACTTAAGAAAAATAAACTTACAAAAGTATTCTGCCTCCCAATAAATAGGGCCAAGGCATCCAACATTCAAGAAATCAAAGGAGCAAAAATGTTATGGGGCTTGTTGCATTACATAGAGTTTTTCTAAAATCAAATAGCTTGATCAGTCACATTGGGGTCGTCGGTAGCAACCCGATCTTCGTTCATGGGTTCAGTTTGTTGAGGGCTCAAAGGCTTACCCGACTCCGAGAAGACCTGATGGTCGAACTCACCCTCCTCCTCCATATCCTCCCGCTCATCCATGTCGCCTAGCTCTTGTAAAGCCACATCAAAGGTCCTGGGGGCCAACTCTGGAGCTACCCAAGGCTCACAATGCTCCTCTTTATCTTCTCGAGCAATATGGGCTAGGTCATCTTCATTATAAGGCACCAATGAATGGCCCCCTCTAGCTGCCATGTCATATTGAGGAGCATATGCCCATTGAGCGAGCTGGTCCAAGGAAACTCCTGAATCAGGGTCGACTAAGGCTCGACGAGCCATGTGACGTTTGCCCAGTTCCAAGAATCCCCTAGCTTTGGCAATGATAGAATCGAAGTATTCATCTCCCTCTTTAAACTGATCAACAGCTTTCTTACCAGCAGCCTTGAGATCCTCCTTCCATATAGCTCTAGCAGCATTGTGCTCCTCGTTCAGCTTGGTCAAAAAGGAGTCTCTCTCTTGAAGGATCTGAGAAACAGTGGCCAGCTCCTTCTTGGCCTTATCAAGCTCCAAACGATCGGCATCTCTCTCTTTAGTCAATTCATCAACCCGTGCATTGGAGGCCTTCAGATCCTCTAAGGCTTTATCCTTCTCCGCCTTTGTATCAGTCTGCAGAAGCTTCAAGGCATCATAGGAGGCGTCCAGATCGTTGTGTGCCTCCTTGAGATCGTTGAAAGCCTGGGTCTTCTTGGACAAGTCTTTAAGGGCCTGCCTCTCCCTTTCAATTGAGGCCCTCCAAGAGCTTTTGGCCTGCTCGATCATGGTAAGATTCTGCATTCCAAAGAAAACAAAGAAGTGTTAGCTCGAGACTTCAGTTGGTCGAGTAAAAGAATAAGCGACTAAAATGAAAATGGAAGTAAAGAATTACCTCGCAATGAGCAAGTCCAGATCTAGCTGAGAACTCCTCAGGCGTTATGCCCTTGTCAGCAAAGTGAGCTAGCAGGCTCACATCCACAGCTCTCCTCACAATGACTTGACCCAAGTTCATAGTTGGATAAGAGCGGCTCATGCAGTTAATTCCCTCTAAAGAAGGGACATCACTCAATCTCCGCATCATCTCTTCAACAGATTCTTGGTTGGGATGAGAGGAAGGTGGAGGAGATGGAAGAGTTTGGCTAGAGGAAACGTCCTTACCCTTTCCAGATCTCAGCCTCTTCCTTGTGTTCAGAGCTTGATCATCAACCTCCTCCATGACATCATCATCAATCTCCACCACATTCAAAGGGATGGATCCCGCTATATTAGCTCCAGAGGTATCTATGTTGACATCCTGAATTGGGTCGGAGCTCGGGGTTGCTTTCGCCGACTTGGATGACTCGTCACCTCCATCTGCAAAGACTCACTGATTGGGTACCACTCAAAGAATGGATCTTCTTCTTCTACCCCTTCCATCGGCACCATCCCTATGTTGTCTTTGGCAAGCAGCCGGTCCTTACCGTGGCTTCCTCTCGCCCGTGAGCTCGAGCATTGGCCTTTCCGTGGTCTTTCTTTGATTTCTTCCCGTCTCGCCACCACCGCATGCGGCCCATGTTAGCCTCTTGCTCAGGAGTCAGAACTGCAACAAAGATTCAAGTGGACAAGTGTTAAATCGACATACGAGTAAAAATTCTATGTACGAGCTAAAAGTTCTATGTACGAACTAAAAGTTCTACATACGAGCTAAAAGTTCTATATACGAGCAAAAAATTCTATGTGTGAACACAGTATGACCGACTTGATTATCCTATGAGCGAGTTAATTATAGACGAGCTAATCATTCTACATACGAAACTCTATGCATGAGTTAGCTATGTACGAAAGTCAAGTTCAACCTATAACTGACTCACCCAAGACAAATGCTACATACAAGCAAATTGTATGTACTTACAAGTATCCCTATAGAGGACGAGTAAAGAGAAGGGCCGAATAAAGAAATCTTACCACCGAGGCGTGCTCCCCGTTGGTTTTGGCAAGAGTCTTTGCTTTTCTTACAAAGTTGGCACATATCTCCAAACTTGCCCAAGTGATGAGTTATCCAATGTGGTATATTTGACCCCTCAAAGACAGAATAAGAGGCTCCACCACTCCATCTCCGTGCATCATTCCAAACCCGCCATAAAGTTGTATTTAGTGGTGAGCAAACTCTCCCAGCTGATGGGCCTTTTCTCGACTAACCTACATAAGGTCTTGTACAAGCTAAGATGCCAAGACGGCTCCCAAAAATCTCCCTCATCTACGGCTTCGCCTCATCATTGGGCAATGGAAATTCCCATCCTAACCTACGCTCTACCACTACCACGTGCGAGTTCCAACCACTGTGCTTATTGGGGAGGTTGGTAAAGAGTTTGGGAGATTTGGGTTTAGAAGGGGTACTAATACTCATATCCTCCCCACTGTATTTGATGGTGAAAAATTCCTTGAACACCCTCATGCAAGGTTCATACCCCAAAACCCGCACACCATAGCAAAGCACACAAGGACCCTACAGTGCATTGGCTCCGAGTCAAGGGGAAGGGCATTGGCACACTCCAAAAATTCGTTTATGAATGGATCAAGGGGCAACCTAAGACCAGAACGAACCGACCATAGAAGAAGGCTACCTTAGTGGCATCTCGTGGTAAAGGACGACCTAAACAAATTTTCCAAGAATTCCTTTCCGAGTGTAAATAGTAACCCCGTAATCCTCCTTACTCATCCCACGTAAATCCCAAATCATGCTATACCTAGAGGCGGAGGTTTCTTGTTGCCTCGTAATGGCCCTTTGGGAACATAGCCCCTCTCATTCTTGCCTCGGCACCACATTGGACCCAAAGGCGTCGACGATTCGAGGACCCGAAGAAGTTGAGGCAAAGATTTCCTTCTTGAGTCGCCATATCCGTACAAGCAAAAGAGGAAGCAGGGAGTCGCCCTATGATCAAGTTCGCCGACCTACCTAAGGACGACCTAGACTCCCTGGAAAACCTATCCTATTTCTAAGAAAGGAGGGCTTTTGGACGTCCCTAACATAAAACAAGGTAATATGGTCAAGCGGTTCATGGAATAAATGAAAAGCGACAACGGTTGAGTCGTCAATTACCACATTTTCAATTTCTCCTACAATGGGCAGCCCTATCTCAGTGTAATTCAACCCCCAATTAGTCAAAATGGAGGCACACTCATCCAAGGACATCACTCTCCACTCACCGTTCACATTCTTACATGCCCTACGGTTAACAGTGCAGTAGCCATACCAGGCCCCTGGTTCGCAACTAAAGGTCCTAGCCATGGCGGAAATGAAGAACAGTGCATAAAATTAAAGCCCTAGAACAAAAATACAAGGGAAATACCTTAATTGATTGAAGAAAGGGAGTTCGTTGCTGAAGCCGAGAACTGAGTTTAAGTTCTACTGCAATTCCGTGATTGTCGCGGAGAAGAGGAGTTTGAAAACGGTAAGAATTCGAATTGGAGAGAAAGACTGAGTATTTCTATTTTCCTAAATTTGGAAAGGGAAAGGAAAATCAAAATTAATTTTCCAAAATTAAAAGCTGAAGCGGTTTTCGAGAAGGAGTTCCAAACGTCAGAATAGCCATCATTACGAAAATCGGCGCTCCTTCATCTCCAACCGTTCGTTGCCAACGACCAGGATGTTGCCACGTCATCAAAAGTCGACTAAGCCTCGTAACGAACGGCGACCTCGCGAGTGAAGTAATTCTCATCAAAGTTTTTCTTAACTTCCAAGTCGACGAAGTCAACTCGAAAGTTGGGGGCCACCGAACATACCAAAGGTGCCGAGTTGGGCCAAGCAAGTAAAGTCCAATTACATCCAAATTTGATTATCACATTCTCAATAGGGCTAGCCCGGTCGTAACAAGGCCCAAAGCCCATTTCAAAGATCGCCGACTAAGCCCACGGTCTCGGCTCACTGTGCCCCGAGCTTAACTTAGTCCGACCTCGTAATCCATATTATAACTCTGCACGAACCATGCTCTACCCGACAAATGTCGACCATTCCACGAGTGACGACCTCGACCTAAATCAACAAGTGACGACTTAACACTTGCCGGCTTATTTGGTTGAACAATCCTCATAACCACATCCCTATAAATCAGGGACCGTTATAGACATGTTCCCACGTCCAAGTAACTGCCGCTATAATCTCGGAGGACATGTCGCCTCCCCAAAAATACATCACTCTTGCCTATAAATACTTCATCACTACCAAACGGTGAAAGGTAACTGCCATTTTGTATTCTGAGTTCATTATTCAATACATTTTGAGCTATATACAACTGTTATCTTACTCTCACGCCCGAGTGTCTTCGCCGGAGACACATCCGGCTAGTCGTGGGTTCTGTTTTCAGGTCAAGAAGCCAGGTGATCAGTCCTGCCACGTGGAGGAAGATTGATAAGCACATTTCCTGCAGCATCAGTGATATTTAACGTAAATATACTAGTACTCTCTGACCCGTGCCAATGGCACGAAGACAATATGCATGGGTGGTCAAGTGAAGAAAATTAAAAAAAATTATAAGTATCCAATGTCTCAAAATTCCTAATATCTCAAAATTCATGAAAATAGAATAGCAAACAATCACAAACTATAAATTGATATTGCCTAAGTTTATTCTTAACTCTTGCATCAAATTGAAAGTATATGAAAATTCAAATGTTAGATTGAACTATCAAACTGAAAATGTGAGAATCTAAATATGCACAAATAATAACAAATAGAGTAGCAAACAATCACAAACTACAAATATATACTTCCTCCATCCCATTACAATTCATACAGTTACTATTCACGTGTAGATTAAGGAAAAAAATAATTATATAAATGTTGTGAGTGTAAAAGTAAAATAGGAGAGATAATGAGTGGAGAAAATAGTAAATTATAATGGTGTTGAGAGTATTAAAATAATGTAGGAGAGAGAATGAGTGGAGGAAATAGTGATAAAAACTTTCCGTTTTAGAAAGTGTGTGATTTGTAGTGGGACGACCAAAAAGGAAAGTGTGTGATTTGTAATGGGACGGAGGGAGTATTGCCTAAGTTTATCCTTTAACTATTGCATCAACTTGAAAGTAAATGAAATTCAAATGTTAGATTGAAGTATCAAACTAAAAATGTGAAAGAATCTAAAAGTGCACAAATAACAACAAATGTTCAAATTTATGGTATTTACCATAAGGGATGAAAATTGGTTCACTGTTTTTTGAAGTTGCAAAGATGGATTTCTCCATAAATCGTTCCCACATCACTCTTCAATTCCACATACATATCAATCTTGGACTTTAACATAACTCAATTATGATTGAAACAAAATTGTGTCAGAAACAAAGTACTATAAGCAATCACAAAATTACATCAAAAGCCCCTATCCTCACCATTCCCTTTCCACCACGATACTTTCTCCACTTCACTCCTGTTACAAAATAACAAAATCATGCAAGTAAAGGAATCATCTCATATATCTTCATACATCAACTGTGGTGGAGTCATTTGTGAATCAGTTAGAGCTTCAGTATCTTGCAAATCTTCTGTCGAACGCGAAAAAATCTATTTAAAACATATATTAGATCAATATAAACACATATATATAGTTATATATAAATGTGTCATGTTATCGATATTAGATCCCACCATTTAGTTAGTTAGTTATCCATCCCATTATAAATCTCTTAACTTTATTTTTTTAGTTAATTTAATTGAAAATTTAACAAAAAAAATACTAAAATTCATTTATTCATAAAATTTTAAATATTATTATTAATACAACAATATATTAAATTTTATAAAAATTATTTAATATGAAACAGTTGAAGTATACTGATATCACGAAAAATAGAGAGAGATTGTGATTGATAAATTCAGGGATAATTTTAGAAACTGGTTAATGAGAGTCGTTGGATTAAAGCATTGATAATTAATCTTACGATTAGAATTAAAGAAACAAATAAATTATCAAATGACAGCCCTTGGATCGTAGCGGTTATAGATCGATATCAACCGTTCTTTGTGTAAAGTCAATAGGCGGTTATGAACTGAGGTGAGAGAGAAAATGAGATAGAAAATAGTAAGACGATATAGATGACAAAGTAGGTAAGATTATTCGAAATAGAAGTAGAGGGAGTATTGCGTTAAATTAAGGTCAAAATAAGCATTTTGGCTACGGAAGTTAGTCATGAAACTAACTCCGGGTAATATGTCATGTGAGATGATCAAATTGTCCCTTAAAAAGATGTCCATGATATATGACTTGGAAATATACGATCATATTTTTTTTCATTTGCAACAGATTATAAAAACAAATATTCCCTTTGTCTCGAAAAATTTAGATCACTTTGACTTTAATAGTCAACTCAATCGAATTTTGACTGTAATTTTATGAAAATTTATATTTTAATGCAATTATAAAAATTGTTATTGTTTTACCATTAAAAATACTATCAATAACAATTTTAAAATTTTATGAAAATATCTATATTTTTCTATAAAATTGTTCATATTTTTTTATAAAAATATGTCAAATTTGATTGAGTTAATTATGTAAAATAAAGGGAGACAGTCGGTACACACAACCAGACCACTTGTTTGTTTTCTTTCCATTTATATTTGAATTAAAAATCTTGGTACACGTCAATTTCCAAATAATAGTTATGTATACTATGTTGGGTTTCGAGGGTCCATGCGCAGCGGAAGAAAGCAAATTAACTCAAAAATTCGGAGCCAAGGATCCGTTCTAGATGATTAATTAAGAAGTATGAAATAGAAATACCAACCTTGATGCCCTTTGTCGTTGATAAACGCGTTCCAACTCCAGATTGATGATCTAATGAACCCTTGAGGAACGAACCTTGAATCACGAACTGCAGATCTTGAATTGCGAAGATCCTCTATGTGTATCCACGCGTTGAACGAACCCTAGAACAGTTCTAGGTGGATTGCTAGATCCTTTGATTGAAACTTCTTTCAATCAATGAAGAAATATGGAATTGGTGTTTTGATTTCTCAATTCACAATTGAAAAACTCTCAATTTTGTGTTTCTATAAACTCAAAAACGTCACTTGGCTGCTAGGGTTGAAGAGGGATAGTATTTATACTTTTATAAATATTATTCCTTTTTTGAAAACCCTATTTCAATCCGGTTTCAGCACAGTCGGGTCGTGGGCGGTCGCCCACCAAGGTATGGGCGGTCGTCCAGTTGTACAGTGCTTATAACCCTTATTCGAAATCCCACATGGGCGGTCGCCCACATGGGTATGGGCGGTCGCCCACCTGCACAGTCTCCAATGTACGGTTTTTCGAATAACGCATGAGCGGTTGCCCATACCCTTTGAGCGGTCGCCCAGGTCAACGATTGACTTGTGGGCGGTCGCCCATGGTACACCTGGGCGGTCGCCCATCAGCCCAGATTCCATAATTTCCATTTTTGACAATTCGTTCGATGCGTGTGACCCCATAGGACTATATTATGTTGGCAATGAGTTCGATCGCATCGATCCTCATAAGACATGAGCGGACTCTAGCAAGCCATCATGCCAACCCAAATAATATAATATCAAGTTCAATTTCCTACATAGAACATATCATAATCCCATTGTCACACGATGTTATATTGAACATGATTCATGGTCCACGTCAACTCATATTGTTCAATGCTTTCTCGTTACCAAGTAAATTGATCAATCGAATGATATTAATCACAATAATTCATTCAGACATGGCCATGTACATCATCAATCTTACTTACGAGTGGCCTAGCAAACATCTCTCTTTACGAGGGACAAATTTCCATCTTGACTTATCATTCTTCCCAACAAGAATCCTATAATGCCAATAATAGCCCTTATTGTTATCCGGATAAAGATAACGTTAAACTATATCAAACACAATATTCATCGAGTGGAAGACAATGACAATCTCAGGTCAAAGGATATCAATGATATAACTATATGAGATTTAATTATGACATTCGACCATGACATAAATCTCATAATGGGTCAAGTCCAGTACCTTGTTCTCCAACAAGTACCCATGAATTTAATGTGCATCCCTATGCATATAATCATCACATGATTATCCATTAAACTTCATACTAGTGCTTCATAAGTACTAGGGACACGATTATTACAATAAACATGCAAACATATATAATAATCAAAATAACAATCTCTTATATAAATGAACAATGACATTACATATAAGTCTATCTCTATAGGGCTAGGGCACTAACACCTACAGTCTCCCACTTGCACTAGGCCCAATCATTCATGTATCTTATACCCATGGACCTAACATGACCATCATGTTTAGCTTGTGGAAAAGGCTTGGTGAGAGGGTCCGCAATGTTGTCATCCGTTGGTACCTTGCATATCTTGACGTCCTCCTTTTCACAGATTTCTCGAATGAGGTGGAAACGTTTCAAATGTGTTTGGATCGTTGATGTGACCTTAGTTCTTTTGCTTGGGCAATAGCACCATTATTGTCACAATAAAGCTCTATCGGGTTAGTGATACTCGGAACGACTTCTAAGTCACTAACGAACTTCTTGATCCAAACCGCCTCCTTAGTCGCATCCGATGCTGCTATGTATTCGGCTTCGGTTGTAGAATCAGCAACAGTGCTTTGCTTGGAACTCTTCCAACAAACGGCACCTCCATTTAGCATAAACACGAACCCAGACTGCCATCTAAAGTCATATTTGTCGGTTTGGAAGTTGCATCTGTGTAACCCTTTACAACCAGATCATCTTCCATTCCTCCAAATACCAAGAATACATCCTTAGTTCTTCTCAAGTACTTAAGGATATTCTTGACTGCTATCCAATGGTTCTCACCAGGATCAGACTGGTATCTACTTGTCATGCTCAGAGCAGTACATAACATGGAATACATGATAGACCCAATTGCCGAAGCATTTGGAATATCACTCATTCTCTTTCGCTCATCATTTGTCTTAGGACAATGATTCTTGCTAAGAGTAATGCCATGTCCCATTGGCAAGTTGCCTCTCTTAGAATTTTTCATACGAAATCTTCTAAGGACCTTGTCAATATATGTACTTTGACATAAACCAATCATCCTTCTTGATCTATCTCTATAGATCTTGATGCCAAGGATATAAGCCGCTTCACCCATATCTTTCATTGAGAAACATTTTCCTAACCAGGACTTGACAGTCTCAAGTGCAGGAACATTGTTTCCAATGAGCAAGATGTCATCGACATATAACACCAGAAATAGTACTATGCTCCCACTTATTTACTTGTATACACAAGGCTCATCTTCGTTTTTGATGAAGCCAAACTCTTTGACTGATTCATCAAAACGTAGATTCCAGCTCCTCGAAGCTTGCTTCAATCCATAAATGGATCTCTGCAACTTATATACTTTATTAGAATTATTTGGATCTACAAACCCTTCAGGCTGTATCATGTATACATCCTCAAGTAGGTTTCCGTTAAGAAACGCTGTTTTGACATCCATTTGCCATATCTCATAGTCATAATATGCGGCTATGGCAATCAAGATTCTAATAGACTTAAGCATTGCTACAGGTGAAAATGTTTCATCATAGTCAACACCATGAATCTGCCTATACCCCTTAGCAACAAGCCTAGCCTTGTAAGTATGTACCTTTCCATCCATGTCGGTTTTCTTTTTGAAAACCCATTTGCACCCTATGGTTTTTACACCTTCAGGTGGATCAATCATTCCAAACTTGATTATCGTACATGGATTTGATCTCAGATTTCATGGGTCCTAGCCACTTGTCCGAATCAGAAGTGGACATCGCCTCTCGATAGGAAGTAGGTTCATCATTCTCAATGATTTCTACTTCGTTACTTTCCGTCATGATAAATCCATATCTCTCAGGTTCGGATCGTATCCTATCCGATCTGCGAAGAACTTGTGTATCTTGAACCGGTTCCACAACTGCTTGTGAATTTGATTTCGTCTCTACTATTGGTTCCTTGTCATTTTCGGGTTTTTGAATTTCTTCAAGATCAATTTTACTCCCACTAGTTTCTTTAGAGAGAAACTCTTTCTCTAGAAAGACACCATGTCGAGCAACAAACACTTTGTTCTCGGATCGGTTGTAAAATTGATATCTTTTCGTTTTCTTAGGATAACCAACGAAAATACATTTATCGGATCTGGGTGCAAGCTTATTTTCAGAAACCAATTTCTTTACATAAGCTTCACATCCCCAAATCTTCATGAAAGATAAACTAGGTTTTCTTCCATGCCACATCTCATGTGGAGTCTTAGGAGCCGATTTAGTAGGGACCTTATTAAGTGTGAAAATAGCTGTTTCCAGTGCATGTCCCCAAAAGGAAATAGGAAGGTTAACTTGACTCATCATCGATCGAACCATATCTAATAGAGTTCGATTTATCCTCTCGGGCACACCATTCCATTGTGGTGTTCCGGGTGGAGTAAGTTCTGAAATAATTCCACAACTTTTAAGATGATCGTCAAATTCTTGGCTTAAATATTCACCACCTCGATCGGATCGAAGTGTTTTAATAGTTTTTCCAAGTTGATTTTGTACTTCATTTTGAAATATTCTAAATATCTCAAATGCTTCACTTTTGTACTTCATCAAATAGACATAGCCATATCTTGATAAGTCATCAGTGAACGTTATGAAGTACCGAAATTCTCCCCTAGCAATGCTATTCATTGGTCCACATACATCAGTATGTTTGAGAGCCAACAAATCATTATCCCTTTCACTACTCTTAGTAAAAGGTGCTTTAGTCATCTTGCCCAATAAACAAGATTCGCAAATATCATATGATTCATAATCATATGAGTCTAAATATCCATCTTTATGGAGTTTAGAGACGCGTTTCTCATTTATGTGACCAAGACGGCAATGCCATTTAAATGTGTTGCTCACATTATTTGGTTTATATTTCTTATTTACATGATAGACATTTTCAACATTATTTTCAACATCTAGGACATAAAGGCCATTAAAAGAATGTGCAATACAATAAAGCATATCATTCAAATAAATGGAAAAATTCTTATTCTTAATAAGAAAACTATAACCTTCATTGTCTAAACAAGAAATTGAAATAATGTTTCTGCTCAAATTCGGACATAATAGCAATTATTTAAAACTAATATTAGTCCGCTAGGTAAAGCGACTTCATAAGTCCCTACGGCTAATGCAGCAACTCTTGCTCCATTTCCAACACGTAGGTCTACTTCACCTTCTTTGAGCGACCTTCTATTCTTTAGTCCCTGCATATTTAAACAAATGTGAGATCCACATCCGGTATCTAATACCCAAGAACTAGAAGTAGAAAGTAGAATATCTATCACATAGATACCTGAAGTCATGGCAATCTCATTGCCCTTCTTCTTCAGTCCTTCCTGATAAAACTTTCAGTTACGCCTCCAATGCCCAGTTTCCTTGCAATGGTAGCACACCGCATCCTTTTGGGATTTTGGTTGAGGCTTCTCAACAACGGCAACCTTTGCCTCCGGTTTAGCAACTTTTGCTTTAACCTTGGTTTTCTTGAACCCTTTTCCTTTATTCACCATCAACACTTGATTGGTTTTCTTGGCGATATTGTTCTCTGCATTCTTAAGCATCACATGCAATTCAGACAGAGATTTATTCATCCCATTCATGTTATAATTCATAACAAACTGGTTATAACTTTCAGGGAGTGAATGCAATATCATATCCGTAGCCAGTTCCAACTGGATAGGATATCCAAGCCTCTCAAGATGTTCGAGGTGACCCTTCATTTTCAACATATGAGACCCAACAGGTTGTCCTTCAATCATCTTGCATGAATGAAGAGCCTTCATTGTGTCAAACCTTTCCTGACGTGCTTGCAACTGAAACATTTCCTTCAAATGATTTCCCAAATCATAAGCATCCATGTGTTCAAGATCCTTTTGAAAGGCCTTACACATGGTAGCGAGCATCAAGCAACCAACATCAATAGAATCATCCATATGTTTCTTGTGTTGATCCTTTTTAGCTCGAGTTGCATTAGCAGCAGGCTCGGGTGGAACGGGTCCATCGAGAATGTACAACTTTCTTTCTTGTTTGAGAACAATTCTCAAACTGCGGATCCAATCCACATAGTTGTTGCCATTCTCTTCCAACTTGTCCTTCTCAAGGACTGATCGCAGTGACAGAGTTTGATTAGTATTTACAGCCATTGATCTACAAAGATATGCAATAAATATGAATACATATTGGTACCTATTTCATTTAAGAGATTTAAATAACGTATTTCATAAATGCTCCCACTAAATTATATAACCTTCTTATACAATCATGCATAATATAATTTAATAGGCTAAGACCCAACTTTAATTTAATTTCAAGTCGGCTATGACACGACTGCTCAAAATTAAACTAAAAAGGTAGATAACATTTATCAATCATATCTCATATGACTCTTAGATTCTATATTAAATTATAGACATCATATGTCACATATTTCAATCATCTTATGCCTTAGGGCCAAAACTGTTTTGATAGCCTAATTGAGTTCAACCATTTTAAACATATAGCAATCATCATTTGCTCATCTTGATCATACAAAGATAGAATTAATGTACCTCGCTATGGCGTAGCCTACATAAAACTATCCGTGTACTCACAAGTGTTTAAAATGGGTGGCATAAACAAACTCAAATTTCAATGAAGGTTCAATTTTCATGTTTATCAATTAACATGGCAAGGTTGATTCATGAAAATTATATGAGCATAATTATGAACATGGGATGATGCAACACAAATCTCATTTGATCTTTACATCAAAATTTCTAATCAATTAGGGTTTAATGATTCATGCAAAATCACATTTAATATGAACATAATCCCTATAACAAACAATTTGTTTAAGACCTAGAAATTTATCAATTTACAATAATCATATTAATGAAATTGATATCCCATAATCTAGATTAATCATATTAATCATATAATTCAATTCATAATCATGGCATATCAAAATATACAATTACTTTTATAAGCAAATCCCATATAAATTCATATTTTATATCATGTTCATCATGAAAATTAACATAATCACATTATATAATTATCATGATTATCTAAAATAAACATCATGAACGGGGCTCTGATACCACTGTTGGGTTTCGAGAGTCCATGCGCAGCGAAAGAAAGTAAATTAACTCGAAAACCCGGAGCCAAGGATCCGTTCTAGATGATTAATTAAGAAGTATGAAATAGAAATACCAACCTTGATGCCCTTTGTCGTTGATAAACGCGTTCCAACTCCAGATTGATGATCTAATGAACCCTTGAGGAACGAACCTTGAATCACGAACTGCAGATCTTGAATTGCGAAGATCCTCTATGTGTATCCAAGCGTTGAACGAACCCTAGAACAGTTCTAGGTGGATTGCTAGATCCTTTGATTGAAACTCCTTTCAATCAATGAAGAAATATGGAATTGGTGTTTTGATTTCTCAATTCACAATTGAAAAACTCTCAATTATGTGTTTCTATAAACTCAAAAATGTCACTTGGCTGCTAGGGTTGAAGAGGGATAGTATTTATACTTTTATAAATATTATTCCTTTTTTGAAAACCCTATTTCAATCCGGTTTCAGCACAGTCGGGTCGTGGGCGGTCGCCCACCAAGGTATGGGCGATCGCCAAGTTGTACAGTGCTTATAACCCTTATTCGAAATCCCACATGGGCGGTCGCCCACATGGGTATGGGCGGTCGCCCACCTGCACAGTCTCCAATGTACGGTTTTTCGAATAACGCATGAGCGGTTGCCCATACCCTTTGAGCGGTCGCCCAAGTCAACGATTGACTTGTGGGCGGTCGCCCATGGTACACCTGGGCGGTCACCCATCAGCCCAGATTTCATAATTTCCATTTTTGACAATTCATTCGATGTGTGTGACCCCATAGGACTATATTATGTTGGCAATGAGTTCGATCACATCGATCCTCATAAGACATGAGCGGACTCTAGCAAGCCATCATGCCTACCCAAATAATATAATATCAAGTTCAATTTCCTACATAGAACATATCATAATCCCATTGTCACACGATGTTATATTGAACATGAGTCATGGTCCACGTCAACTCATATTGTTCAATGCTTTCTCGTTACCAAGTAAATTGATCAATCGAATGATATTAATCACATTAATTCATTCGAACATGGCCATGTACATCATCAATCTTACTTACGAGTGGCCTAGCAAACATCTCTCTTTACGAGGGACAAATTTCCATCTTGACTTATCATTCTTCCCAACAAGAATCCTATCATGCCAATAATAGCCCTTATTGTTATCTGGTTAAAGATAACGTTAAACTACATCAAACACAATATTCATCGAGTGGAAGACAATGACAATCTCAGGTCAAAGGATATCAATGATATAACTATATGAGATTTAATTATGACATTCGACCATGACATAAATCTCATAATTGGTCAAGTCCAGTACCTTGTTCTCCAACAAGTTCCCATGAATTTAATGTGCATCCCTATGCATATAATCATCACATGATTATCCATTAAACTTCATAGTGCTTCATAAGTACTAGAGACACGATTATTACAATAAACATGCAAACATATATAATAATCAAAATAACAATCTCTTATATAAATGAACAATGACATTACATATAAGTCTATCTCTATAGGGCTAGGGCACTAACACCTACATACTATTACTACATTATTATACTCCCGTACCGTTCCACGTGAATGAAAATTTTTAGTCAAATTGATGTAACTTTGATCAATAATTCAAATAAAAAAATAGTGATTCTAATAAAAATTTAATTTTTTATTATAACACAATTAATAATATTTTCAATAATGGGTTTTAAATTAATAGTTAAAATTATTGCAATTTGGTCTTGTGATGGAGGGAGTATGTATTGAAATAGAAACCGTTAATCTACAGCCGTAGGATCAAACAAATTGAAAAGAAATTCAACGATTGAAAATAAAAAAAAAGTTAAAACTGATGTTGGAGGTGAGAATCAATCCTGACCACTCTTTGTCTTTTCTGAAACACAATCCTAGCCACTCATTATGTGGCGGTTATTCTTGACCTCTATTGTATTATAGATGAAAGTAAATAACAAAGAAAACAACAGCAAATACGATTATGTAAACAATTTCCTTAACCAAAATTAGTACAATAATATATCTAATTAAATACCGATTAAAGTTAAATAATATAATATGAGATAGTGATATTTAACGTAAATATAGGAGAAATAACACGGAGAATAACAAAGAATACGATTATGTAAACAATTTTCCTTAACCAAATAACATCTTGAATCGAAAATACTTAAAGACATTAAATACATATATATTAAACCAATCCGTATTAGTTTAGAAATAATAAATGGAAAAGGGAACTCAATTTTTTTTGATAACCCAAAATCCCAATTTTTCCATCCCCAGTAAACATCAAATTTTATTTCGAAAATTAAAAGTTTTAATTTCTTTGTAACATATTCAAAATATTACAACTTTATTCCTATGTAAAAAAGTAAATTATGATTAAATCTAATAATGACTTAATAATTAAATAAATAAAATTTTCTTTTAAATGATTGCAACTCTATATATGGAGAGATGTTAATAAAAAGAAGGTGAAAATATTAAATTGTTAACTTCACATCTCTCCCCCTCCCATACCTCACCCCCTTCCACATATCACAAATTCATCTATATCCTATATCCCTAAAATTTGCAAATGCGTCTCTCATCTCACATATATTACTGAAAAGTTATATCCACTTTTTGTTAATAATTTTTTTTATCAAACGTCAAATCAACTGCATTCACAATAATATAATAGATGACACTACACAAACGTCGAAAGCTCAACTCAAAGATCAATAGTAGTTCTATCTTTTAACTTACAACAAAGATTATTACAATCAATTAAAGGAAAAAAAATATCACCTAATAGACTTTATCTTCTTAATATATGTACAGAGTAATCTCATTTCACCTCTAAAATATTTCATATCTCTTCCCCACTTAATCAATTATACATAGATAATTATCTTAATAATTTGAAAAGAAAAATATATTATGTATAAATCTAATAGTGACTTAAATAAATAAATAAATAAGTAAATATTTTTTTATTTCGAATGATTGAAACTCTATATATGTAGAGATATTTAATTCAACTCTATATATATACTCAAAATTCAGAAAAATACCCTTCCCTCAATGTAACAACCAAATAATTAATTTTGTAAACAAAGTTTATTACAATCAATTAAAGGAAAAAAAAAACATCACCTAATAGATTTTATCTTCATAATATATGTACATAGTAATCTCATTTCACCCGTAAAATATTTCATATCTCTTTCCCAATTAATCAATTATACATACATAATTATCTTAATCATTTGAAAAGAAAAATATATTATGTAAGAGTTGGTCTTATAAAAAACGCATTTTTTCTGGCACTTAGAAAAAACGTGTTTTGTGTTTTCCCGTTTGTGCCAGTGCCAGTTAAACAAAGTGCCAGTGTGACAAAGTGTCAGTGCATGTGTAACAAAGTGCCAGTGAAAAAAGTGTCAGTACCAGTTTAACAAAGTGCCAGTGTAAACTGGCACTGGCACTGGCACTTTGTTAAACTGGCACTGTCGCTTTTTACACGGGCACTTTTATATACATGAACTGGCACTCTTCACACTGGCACTCTGTTACACTAACACTGGCACTTTGTTACACTAACATTTTTGCTGGCTCTCAAAAACACAAGCACTGGCATTCAAAAACACATACATTGGCATTCAAAAACACATGCACTGGCACTCAAAAACCACATACACTGGCACTAAAAAACACTGATAATCATTTTTGCTGGCTCTCAAAAATACAAGCACTGGCATTCAAAAACACATGGACTGGCATTTGAAAACACATACACTGACACTAAAAAACACATACACTGGCACTCAAATTCCTATCTGATTTGTTCTGCACGACGAGTTGTACTGGCATTCCAAAACTATTGCACTGGCACTCGAATTAAAATGCACTGGCATTCGAATTCATAATATGAAACTGAAAAAAGAAAGAAGTCTCGAAGACTACGTCGCCGTCGTTGCCAATAATGACCACCAACGCGTTCATAGTTCTAAAATTTCTTGGAATCACCGGTCAAAGATTTGTTCTAGCAAACCCATTCTATCAAAAATTCTCTGTAAAAATACCCTTCAATTCCATTCCAATTCTTCTTCATCTTGCTTCTTTTCTAGCAAAAGGGCTTCGAATTAAACCCCATTATATTGGTATCTGACGGCGGTCGGCGGCTGTTCCGGTGAGATGAAGTGGAGATACAAAGCTAGGTTAGGTTTAATTGGGTCTTTTGTGGTTGTATGGGTCACCTCTGCTGAGATTACTCAGGTTTTGTTTTCTCTCTATTCCTTCTTTATTCAATACCTTCGCTCGACGTGTTTTAAAAACACGTTTTTTGTTAAGCTTGTAAAAAATGCATTTTTTACAAGTTTTTGGCATTATGTATAAATTTAATAGTGACTTAAATAAATAAATAAGTGAATATTTTTTTTATTTCGAAATATTGAAATTCTATATATGTAGAGATATTTAATTTCAACTCTATATATATTATTGAGTAACCCGTTGAAATTCGACGGGCATAGTTAGGCTTATTATTACTTATTGCCATAATCTGTAATTTCATTTAAATAAACGAAAACAATATGTTAGGTTTATATCCAACAATAAAAAAATTGACACGATAATTTTGGGACGGAGGAAGTATCTTGTACACATATAAAATTACTTTACTATATTCAGAATAACTCCATTTATCATATATGTGTTGGGATGGCCAAACATATTTTGGTCACATATATCTATTTCTATTATAAAAAAAAATGTGTGTACACTTGCTCACCGATTTTTTAAGAGATGGAGAAGATATAAAAAGTTTTGAATGCACAATCAAGATACATCAAGGAAGCACGACTCAGGATCTTATGAAGCATTTCAGATAGTACTCAAGTTGTGATTATTATAAATCTGAATTATGCATACCCATAGTTCATAAATTTGTCAAAATCATATAAACATTTCAAGTTTCAACCACTTGACAACCATTTACAAAAATAAAATATTAGTTGCTCCCTTAAATATAGTTATCAAAGCTTTAGCCATCAAGCAAAATGTTATAATTTCTCTTGTGGGTCATTTTCTGATTAGGAAAGATTAAGAAAATAAATAAGCCATGGCATCCATATGCAACACTGGAATGAAAATAAATAAACTTGATAGTTTTAATCAGATTATTAATCATAAATTCCAAAGTACCAAATGAAATAACAAATACCAAAGAAAATATTTGTTAACCATCCCCCTCACTCTACCCACGATAATGTCACATTGGGAAAAATGAATTATAAATAAAAATTTTAAAAACAAAAATGTGCATTTGAATAAAATATTAATCTATCCAGTTTTGAAGAGTTACATTTCCTTATTTACTAATTGCTTTCCCGTTTTTTAAAAATTCAAAATTTGATTTCAAAATTTGATTTTTCATTTAATAAAAGGTTAATGTTGATTGAGCTTAAATTGGAATAATTTACTGTATAAATATTTACCTTATAAACATTAACCTTTTATTAAATGAAAAATCAATTTATTAAATGAAAAATCTTTGAAACTAAAATCAATGAGAGAATTACATAATGTCATGTCATAATAGTGACATGACTTAATGTGAGGGCTCTAAATGTTTGTCTTTTAATATATTATATAGATATGTCACAATTCAGAAAAACATCATTTCATCAATATAACAATCAAATAATTAATTTTCTAAACAAAAAAATAAATATCATTTAGTAGTATACGAACAATAAGTAATAAGAAATAAATATCATATTTGTTTACATTAACTCATCATGAACATAATTATAATATTCATTTCCAATTTAACTTATTTAATTTTGAGAAGAAAAATCAAAATCTTAAAAAAAACTAACAATTGTGTTAAATGAAATTTTTTTCCCCAAACAATCCACTCTCTCATCAAACCAAACCCACTTCTTCCTCTCCCTCTTTCAAAATACCAATTCATACTATCTTTATTTTTTAGAATATTGACATGCACTTCAAAGAAGATGATTTCATTTTTGTGTCCAAACCGAATGAAAGTAGTCTCTATTTTTGGAGGAATTTTTTTTATGATTTTTGGTGAAAAAAAATAATTTATTATAAAATATTTGATTTATATTCAAAAAAGAGGATTTTTAAAATAAATATCATATTTGTTTACATTAACTCATCAAGAAAAAAATTATAATATTTTTTTTTCAATTTAAATCATTTAATTTTGAGAAGAAAAATCAAAATTCAAAAATAACTAACAATGTGTTAAATGATTTTTTTCCAAACACTACACTCCCTCATCAAACCCAACCCACTTATTTCTCTCCCTCTTTCAAACTACCTATTTATACTACATTTATTTTTTAGAATATTGACATGCACTTCAAAGAAGAGGATTTTTTTTTGTGTCCGAATCAAATGAAAGTAGTATCTATTTTTGGAGGAATTTTTTTAATGATTTTAGGTGGAATTTTTTTTTTAAAAAAAATATTATAAAATATTTGATTTATATTCAAAAAATAGGATTTTTTTTTTTGTGTTCGAATCAAATGAAATTAGTCTCTATTTGTAGAGGAAAAAAAATTATGAATTTTGATGTAAATTTTTTTTAATTAATTTATTATAAAATAATTGAGGTCAAAGAATTTGGGGGGAAATTTTTTTCGTAAATTCATGCATCCAATCAAAAGCACTTGTTATTGATTTCAATGTCTAATATCTACATTTATACCACGAACGTAAATGACTAAAATACCCTTGACAGATTTCCAAATTTAACCACTTGATGTTGACGTTTTTGAGCGTCAAATTTCCATTTTGACCACTTTCTTGCTTTTAATATAGTATAGATGATCTTGTTGAGCGGGGATAAAGGTAACAACAAAAATAATGTTACTAAAAATGATCAAACAACCAAATTTATACTCCCTGTGTCCCCCGTATGATCTCTACACTAATTTGTCATTAATACGAAAGTAATTTGAGCAATAGTTTTATATTGATTTAGTTATCTTATTGAAAATATAGATTTTCTTATCGATACATCATTATAAATATTATCAATAACAATTTTTAGATGTTTATTTGAATAATTAAATTAACTTAAAATTATTTTTAATAGTACCTTCACGTTAACGACAATAAAAGCAGGAATATCGTTTTGGGACGGAACTGAGATAGTAACGACTGCTTACGTGCCCGGATCCTTCAAAAGCACTGATTATCAACTACCTGTGTTACTATTTTGGTACACTCCAAACATGTACTCAACCAAAATCTACTATAAAAAGAGGGAGGAACACATAAACTAGTTGATATCCATCATATAAAATGATCATAATTTTGATAGATATTTTAAGACAAGGACAGGAGATGAAAAATGGGTTTTGATATAATATTTCTAAAGATAGAAGAGAGGCTCTGGAACTTTTCTTCTGATGTTTTTATTGATTTCTTGCTTACAAGATTTGGATACACTAAGGCTTATATAGCCCTCTCAGTACACGAAAATGAAAAGACAATACGTCATTAAAAACATGAGTTATAACTCTGTATAAGCATGAATCACACATGAGAAATGAATCAGTCACATACATAACTGATGAGTGAATGAATGTATCAGCTATTTGATTTAATTCTCCAACAAACTCTCCCATAAACCAAATTTGCTTCTGATGCCCAATCTTGCTGCATCTTTTTTCAAACATTGTCCATTTAGCGATTTTGTAAATATGTCTGTGTGACGACCCCGATAATAGGCACTATTTATCTATTTGTTAAGCACGTGGGATTCGGGTGGAAGTATTTTATTTTGTGCATTTTATGATTTTATTTGACTTCATGTGATTATTTATATGTTTGCTTGAATTTAGTAAGTTAGAATTTGCATTAACTAACTTATGTGAAAATGGGATGAAAATGAATTAAAAATAATGTTTTAGGGTCAAAAGGGGATAAACTCTAAAGTGGATAGCGATTTTATAATAATTAGAATTTTTAACAAAATGTTAATTGTAGTAATGTGTTTAATTACCAAGTTTAATAATTAAAGATTATTGTTAGTTGGGTTATTTTTGGGTGAGGGGTTTCTTGTAATTAAGTGTCCTTATCCATGGAATAATAAAAAGAGCAAACCTCACTTAATAGGTTTCATCAGTATACTTCTTCCTCACTAAGTCCATCCATGGAAAGGAACCCTCAAGCCCTAGCTCTCGATTAGAAAATCCTAGCAACTTCATTTCTTCTCCGTTTTCAAAATCAAGGGCGGATTCTTGATCGTGGTGGCAAGGAGATCAAGTAGAGCTACTCCATAAATTATTTCATTTTTCATCATTCAAGTAAGTTATTATGGATTCTCTTCAAAACCTTGTTAAATCATTGATATGGTTATTATGGATGTTTGTAAGCATGTTTTATAAAAAGGAAAACACTTTTGAAAGGGAAAGAATGGGTTTTGAATTTGTGAAGTTGAATTCCATGAAATGGGTTTTGAAATAGCAAGTAAATGGGTTGATACTCATGTATAGTGTTAATGCTTTTGACATAGGTCATTGCATGGTAAATTGGTATCAAGTATGATGTTAAAATGATGTTTATTGGTGTTGAATTAGTGTAGAAGGAGTATTGAATGGATTGGAGTTGGTATTGATAACTTTGATCTCGCTTTTGGTTACTTGGAAACAGAGTAAATTGGGTTTGGGGTCAATTTGGTATGAATGCAGTGTTGTACCAGTGCGTTCCGACTTCGCACGGGGGCACGAGTCGTGCTCGGGGCACGACTGGCACGAGTCGTCCCTGAGCATTTAACTAAGTCGTGACCATTAGGGGACGCCCGGGAATCTCGGTGGGGGTCGAAAAGGGCACGAGTCGTGCCCACGGGCACGAGTCGTGCCCTCCCTGCAGAACCGAAGCATTTCCAAGGCTTGTAAACCTAATCAAACGAGAACCAACTTGAACACTCTTTAATTTAGATTAAAGTAGAATCTTTTAGCTACACAATGATACTTTACTTGATCAAAATGGAATAGTAGAAGTACTTTAAAAATGGGTTGGAAAATGCTTCGCAACCAAAAATTATAACTTCACAATAGTGATTCCAACTTGGTAAATGAAGTTGGGACCTTTATAAAAGTTATAGATTATAGCATATTGGCTATGTAGGGATAATATATGATATCATCCTACTTCATTTGAGTTCATATGAATGAATTGTTATATATATATAGTGTATAATATGAATGTTGCACTATATTGACGATGCATGGAACATCTATGAGTATGTTTTACCATGTTATATATATATATTGTGGTTGTTATCCCATGTTGTGGATTTTATTCAAGTAGCTTATATGTGCTTGAATGTTGTTAATCAGCTGATGTAGGGGGTATAATGGAGTACGATCACTTATGAGAAATAGTTCCATAAGGTGCTCGGACTACATTATATCTTTGGCCTTTCCCCTTCTGTGGCCACAGATTGGGGTTTCAACTTCTATGAATATGTGCAATTCCATATGAATGTTGAAGTCTTATATCTTCCTGGAAAATGGGTTTTATAAGACGTGAATATGCAATCGCCAGCTCACAAGAGATGAGTTATATTTGTAGCTATCTCCGTTATATGATTTGATTCTCGTGGACATGTGTTCACGGAATATTTGGAGTTTTATCTTCCAATTTGATACGACTTATTGGGTCGACGGGAAAAAGGTAAACCAAGGTAACGGAAAGTGTTTATGGTTTTACCAACGTGATTATATGCACCTTATATGTGTTGCATTTACTTGGCATATTGATTTATTGCATAATAACTTATTGAGATTTATTCTCACCCTTCTCCCTTTAATGTTTTAGATCGGACTGAGACAGGAGGACCAGGGCAGTGAGGCCGGTACGGAGTTTGTGCTTGATTTTGGGTTTGTCGGGTATGTTGATGGTTAGATGGTTGTATTTTGGTTGTTACTCCTTTGTTGGAGTTTGTTAATAGAACAAGTTATGTAAATTTGTAAGATATGGTTTAACTTTTGTAAATATGGAAACCAAGTAAGTAGTAGTTAAAATGGTAGTAGATAGAGTTTTGTAAAGGTTTGTAAATAAGTTTGGTTTGAAAGTTAGTTTATGTTTTTTTCCCTTTCCTCCAATGTGGAGATGTCCCCAAGTTAGAGTTAGTTCTTTTCAAGTCAAGTTAATGTTTTGAAAAAGTTCAGGTGGTATTTCGGAGTTTGGGCTCTAAGACTCGGGACACGTGTTAGGTTCCGGGTCAGGTGTCCACAGTTGGTATCAGAGCCTCGTCTAGAGGTCAAGGGTAGATGTCTAGTTTAAGGGGGAGTATGTGATAACTGACGCCGAGTGTTTGATGCAGGTGTTAGTTATAATGGCGGGAAATGAAGATGATCAACATAGAGCTCAAGGGAATGTTGGTAATGAAGGGGGCAATGGTAATCCGAACGTAGAGATGATGGATATGTTCAGAATCTTCTTACAAAATATGGCTAATCAAGGAAGAGCTCAACAACAACCTGAAGGGAGGCAAGGGCACGGACTTGAGAAATTTGTGAAGATGAATCCTCCTAGTTTCAATGGTGATCCTGATCCGGTGAAGGCGGAAAGGTGGTTAGAGGCAATGAACAAAATCTTTGCGGCGATGGAAAGTCCGGATGAGGAGAAAGTAAGATGTGCGGTCTTCAAGCTAGAAGGAGCGGCAGAGCATTGGTGGAATATTGTTCAAGATAGTTGGGATAGAGAGCATATACCGAGGACATGGGAGAATTTCACACGTAAGTTTCAAGACCACTTCATTCCAATGGTGACTAGAGATCGGAAGGAGGTTGAATTCCTTAGATTGGAGCAAGGGACTTTGACGGTAGCGCAGTACTCAGCCAAATTCACGGAGTTGGCTCGTTATTGTCCACACTTGGTACCGGATGAAGAAAGAAGGGTATACAGGTTCGTGAAAGGATTGAGATTGGAGTTCCGTAAACAGCTATTGACACATGATTTCAATGACTTTCAAGCAGCGGTGAATCGAGCATACAGAATTGAGAATGATATAGAGGAGCATAAAGGCAAGTCGGAAGGTGGAAGTGGAAGCACGCAACGGTTTCAAGGACAAGGTGCGGGACAGAATCGAGGGCAATCAAGGTTCCCAACCGGTACGGCAAGAAGTGGAATAGTTGTGACTCCCGTGGTTCGTACTCCATCCAGCAAATCGGGATTGTTTGTGAGTTTTGTAAGAAGCCGGGACATTCGAAGAGAGATGCCGGGCGCAAGTTGGGGAAGTGTGTTGAATGTGGAGGAGATGGACATTTTAGGAAGAATTGTCCCAAGTTGAGAGGGCAAGCTTCGGGTAGTGGTCAAGGTGGACCACGAGGTGGAGTTAAAAGGGATAATGAAGGCAAGCCTAAAGATAAAGTTCAAGGTCGAGTCTTTGCCCTAGGTAGAGGGGAGGTTGATCCTAATGCGTCATTAGAGGTATTATCCTTGTCTCAGAGTTAAGGCCCGCGTCCTTATAGATCCCGGGTCTTCCCATTCGTTTGTTGCGTCTCATTTTGCATTTGCATTGCATAAATTACCTGATATTATGCCTTATGTGCTTGAGGTGTCGACTCCTATGGGAGAGTGCCTCACTTCTTCTGTGATATACAATGGTTGTGATGTGGTTATTTGTGGGCATGTGTTGCCATTGGATTTAGTAGAGTTACAAATCCGGGATTTTGATGTTATACTTGGTATGGATTGGTTAAGTCGTTATCATGCCATGGTTGATTGTCGTAGAAAGAAGGTCTTATTTGATATCCCTGAAATGCCTTCTTTTGTGTTTGATGCCGACAAGTCTTTGTTTGGTATTCATGTTATTTCGCTATAAAGGCTAGAAAATTGCTTTCAAAAGGTGTGCGGGGTATCTAGCTTATGTGGTAGATTCCAATAAGAAGTCCCCTGAGTTAAAAGATGTTCCCGTAGTAAATAAATATGGTGATGTATTTTCTACCGAGTACTCTATGCCTCCTGATCGTGAGGTAGAGTTTTGCATTGATTTAGTGCCCGGTACCACACCTATTTCTAAGGCGCCTTATAGAATGGCTCCTTTGAATTAAAAGAGTTGAAGACTCGCTTGCAAGAGTTATTAGATAGGGGGTTTATCCGCCCAAGTGTGTCACCGTGGGGGGCTCCTGTTTTATTTGTCCGTAAGAAGGATGGTACTCTGAGATTGTGTATTGATTACCGTCTTTTGAATCAAGCTACTATAAAGAACAAGTATCCTCTCCCGCATATTGATGATCCGTTCGATCGCCTCCAAGGTTCCGTTATTTACTCAAAGCTTGATTTGAGAAGCGGATACCATCGCCTGAAGATTCGGCCTGATGATATTTCAAAGACAGCTTTCAGAACTAGATATGGTCATTATGAGTTCGTGGTTATGCCTTTTGGGTTGACTAACGCTCCGGCCGTATTTATGGATATGATGAACCGTATCTTCAAACCTTACTTAGATAGTTTTGTCGTGGTGTTCATTGATGATATTCTTGTCTACTCTAAGTCCCGGGAGGAGCATGAGACTCATTTGAGGATCGTTCTTTCTCTTCTCCGTGAAAAGCAATTGTTCGCCAAGTTTAGTAAGTGTGAATTCTGGCTTGAGCAGATATCTTTCTTGGGGCATGTTGTTTCTAGTTCGAGAATAGCAGTTGATCCTTCCAAGATTGAAGCCGTTGTTAGTTGGAAGCAACCTTCAACGGTGACGGAGGTTCGAAGTTTTCTTGGGTTAGCGGGGTACTACCGAAGATTCATTGAGGGGTTTTCTCGTATTGCAACTCCGTTGACTCGTTTGACCCGGAAGGATGTACCGTTTGTGTGGGATGCCAAGTGTGAAGCTAGCTTTGAAGAGTTGAAGAAAAGGTTGACGTCAGCTCCTGTTCTTACACTTCCAGAGGGTTCCGAGAATTTTGTGATATTTAGTGATGCCTCGAAGGAGGGCTTGGGTTGTGTGTTGATGCAAAATGGGAAAGTAGTTGCTTATGCTTCTCGAAAGTTATCACCGGCTGAGCAGAACTATCCTACACATGACATGGAGTTGGCTGCAATTATTTTTGCGTTGCACAAATGGAAGCATTATCTATACGGAGCGAGATTTGAGATTTTCACGGATCACAAGAGTTTGAAATATTTATTTACACAAAAGGAGTTGAATAATAGACAACGAAGATGGCTAGAGTTTTTGAAGGACTTCGATTGCGTGATTTCTTATCATCCGGGGAAGGCGAATGTTGTGGCGGATGCGATTAGCCGGAAGGCTTATTTATCAACTTTGAGTTCTCGGGAGTCAATGCATGAGTTGCTTTTTGCGAATGTCCGAGCCGTTCCAACTTTGTACGGAGATTTGATGGAAGCTCAATCTATAGATCCGGAATTGAAGAAAATTTTGGGACAAGTTCAAGATGGTAAAACCGGGGAATTTTATTTGAATAGAGATGGACTCCTTACTTTTCGAGGCCGTATTTATGTTCCTTTATCACCGGAGATCAAGAGAAGGGTTCTAGAAGATGGTCATCAGTCCAGGTTCGCCGTTCATCCGGGTAGCACGAAGATGTACCAAGATTTAAAACGTGGATATTGGTGGAATGGAATGAAAAGAGAAATAGCGGAGTTTGTATCTAAGTGCCTAACATGTCAACAAGTCAAAGCGGAACATCAAAGACCGGCGGGATTACTTCAACCATTAGAGATTTCAGAGTGGAAATGGGAAGGGATTTCAATGGACTTCGTGACTGGTTTGCCTCTTACCGTGAAGAAGATGGATGCCATTTGGGTTATAGTAGATCGATTGACGAAATTGGCTCATTTTCTTCCCGTGTCAACAAAGTTTTCGATGGAGAGATTGGCTCAGTTGTATATGAAGGAAATTGTTAGACTCCACGGGGTTCCAGTTAGTATAGTGTCAGATAGAGATCCGAGGTTCACTTCTAGATTCTGGAGGGCTTTGCACGAAGCTTTGGGTTCTAAGTTATGTTTCAGCACGACGTTTCATCCTCAGATAGATGGGCAGTCGGAGCGTACTATTCAGATTCTAGAGGATATGCTTAGAGCATGTGTGATGGATTTTCAGTTATCTTGGGAAGATCATCTACCTTTAGTGGAGTTTGCTTACAATAACAGTTATCAATCTAGTATCGAGATGGCTCCTTATGAAGCGTTGTATGGTAGAAGATGTCGATCTCCAATATGTTGGGATGAAGTGGGTGAAGCGAGACTTTGGGGTCCGGATTTGGTTCGGGATTCAGCGGAGAAAATTAAAGTGATTCGAGATAGGTTAAAGACGGCACAGAGTAGGCAGAAGAGCTACGCCGACAACCGAAGACGGGATCTATCTTTTCAAAGTGGTGATTTGGTCTTCTTGAAAATTTCTCCTAGGACCGGGATTAAAAGGTTTGGGAACAAAGGGAAGTTAGCTCCAAGATTTGTGGGACCATTTGAGATTGTGGAAAAGATCGGGGAACTAGCTTACCGGTTGGCGTTACCTCCATCCTTCTCTTCACTTCACGATGTCTTCCATGTGTCTATGCTTAGGAAGTATTGCCACGATCCTTCTCATATATTGAGTTCACCTCCCGAGGAGATCCAAGCCGACATGTCTTATGTAGAAGAGCCTTTAAGAATTTTAGAATTCCAAGTGAAAGAATTGAGAACTAAGAGTATTCCGGTTGTGAAAGTACTTTGGAGAAATCATACGATTGAAGAGGCTACATGGGAGTTAGAATCGGAGATGAGGGAGAAGTATCCTTCTCTATTTGAGAGTCCAAGTAAGTTTATTTAAAAATTCGGGGCGAATTTTCTTTAAGGGAGAGTGAGTGTGACGACCCCGATAATAGGCACTATTTATCTATTTGTTAAGCACGTGGGATTCGGGTGGAAGTATTTTATTTTGTGCATTTTATGATTTTATTTGACTTCATGTGATTATTTATATGTTTGCTTGAATTTAGTAAGTTAGAATTTGCATTAACTAACTTATGTGAAAATGGGATGAAAATGAATTAAAAATAATGTTTTAGGGTCAAAAGGGGATAAACTCTAAAGTGGATAGTGATTTTATAATAATTAGAATTTTTAACAAAATGTTAATTGTAGTAATGTGTTTAATTACCAAGTTTAATAATTAAAGATTATTGTTAGTTGGGTTATTTTTGGGTGAGGGGTTTCTTGTAATTAAGTGTCCTTATCCATGGAATAATAAAAAGAGCAAACCTCACTTAATAGGTTTCATCAGTATACTTCTTCCTCACTAAGTCCATCCATGGAAAGGAACCCTCAAGCCCTAGCTCTCCATTAGAAAATCCTAGCAACTTCATTTCTTCTCCGTTTTCAAAATCAAGGGCGGATTCTTGATCGTGGTGGCAAGGAGATCAAGTAGAGCTACTCCGTAAATTATTTCATTTTTCATCATTCAAGTAAGTTATTATGGATTCTCTTCAAAACCTTGTTAAATCATTGATATGGTTATTATGGATGTTTGTAAGCATGTTTTATAAAAAGGAAAACACTTTTGAAAGGGAAAGAATGGGCTTTGAATTTGTGAAGTTGAATTCCATGAAATGGGTTTTGAAATAGCAAGTAAATGGGTTGATACTCATGTATAGTGTTAATGCTTTTGACATAGGTCATTGCATGGTAAATTGGTATCAAGTATGATGTTAAAATGATGTTTATTGGTGTTGAATTAGTGTAGAAGGAGTATTGAATGGATTGGAGTTGGTATTGATAACTTTGATACTGCTTTTGGTTACTTGGAAACAGAGTAAATTGGGTTTGGGGTCAATTTGGTATGAATTACGGTGTTGTACCAGTGCATTCGACTTACGCACGGGGGCACGAGTCGTGCTCAGGGGCACGACTTGGGCACGAGTCATCCCCTGAGCATTTAACTAAGTCGTGACCATTAGGGGACGCGGGAAATGGGTGGGGTCAAAAGGGCACGAGTCGTGCCCCGGGGGCACGAGTCGTGCCCTCCCTCGCAGAACCGAAGCCGTTTCCAAGGCTTGTAAACCTAATCAAACGAGAACCAACTTGAACACTCTTTAATTTAGATTAAAGTAGAATCTTTTAGCTACACAATGATACTTTACTTGATCAAAAATGGAATAGTAGAAGTACTTTAAAAATGGGTTGGAAAATGCTTCGCAACCATAAATTATAACTTCACAATAGTGATTCCAACTTGGTAAATGAAGTTGGGACCTTTATAAAAGTTATAGATTATAGCATATTGGCTATGTAGGGATAATATATGATATCATCCTACTTCATTTGAGTTCATATGAATGAATTGTTATATATATATAGTGTATAATATGAATGTTGCACTATATTGACGATGGAACATGAGTATGTTTTACCATGTTATATATATATATTGTGGTTGTTATCCCATGTTGTGGATTTTATTCAAGTAGCTTATATGTGCTTGAATGTTGTTAATCAGCTGATGTAGGGGGTATAATGGAGTACGATCACTTATGAGAAATAGTTCCATAAGGTGCTCGGACTACATTATATCTTTGGCCTTTCCCTTCGTGGCCACGTTGGGGTTTCAACTTCTATGAATATGTGCAGTCAGTTCATATGAATGTTGAAGTCTTATATCTTCCCTGGAAAATGGGTTTTATAAGACGTGAATATGCAATCAGCAGTTCACAAGAGATGAGTTATATTTGTAGCTATCTCCGTTATATGATTTGATTCTGGTGGACATGTGTTCACGGAATATTTGGAGTTTTATCTTCCAATTTGATACGACTTATTGGTCAGACGGGAAAAAGGTAAACCAAGGTAACGGAAAGTGTTTATGGTTTTACCAACGTGATTATATGCACCTTATATGTGTTGCATTTACTTGGCATATTGATTTATTGCATAATAACTTATTGAGATTTATTCTCACCCTTCTCCCTTTAATGTTTTAGATCGGACTGAGACAGGAGGACCAGAAATGGAGGCTCTGCAGATTTTAGTTTGTGCTTGATTTTGGGTTTGTCGGGTATGTTGATGGTTAGATGGTTGTATTTTGGTTGTTACTCCTTTGTTGGAGTTTGTTAATAGAACAAGTTATGTAAATTTGTAAGATATGGTTTAACTTTTGTAAATATGGAAACCAAGTAAGTAGTAGTTAAAATGGTAGTAGATAGAGTTTTGTAAAGGTTTGTAAATAAGTTTGGTTTGAAAGTTAGTTTATGTTTTTTTCCCTTTCCTCCAATGTGGAGATGTCCCCAAGTTAGAGTTAGTTCTTTTCAAGTCAAGTTAATGTTTTGAAAAAGTTCAGGTGGTATTTCGGAGTTTGGGCTCTAAGACTCGGGACACGTGTTAGGTTCCGGGTCAGGTGCCCACAGTCTGCCATTTGATTTTGTGTCTTGCAATACTACCTGAATAACTTTGGTACTCACAAGCTCCCTTAGAAAATGAAAGCGAATACGAATGTGTATTGTTCTTCCATGGAGAACAAGATCTTTTGCGACCGAAATAGCTGAACTATTGTCACAAAATAATGTCATTGGACCACTTTGTTTCTGTTTGAGACTTTCCAATGCTCCTCTTAACCAACACTACAAGAAAATCACGTTTTAGCGACGGAAAATTCCGTCGCTAAAGAGGAAAAATCGTTGCTGAAGGCATTTACCGACGGATTAGCGACGAAAAGTTTCCGTCGTTAAAACCCTTGTAGTTAAATGATAACGACAGATTTAACGGGCCGTCGTTATTTTAACGACGAATTATTCCGTCGCTATCTTAAAAATTCCGTCGCTAATGTTGAAAAAAACCCGACAAATGACAAATTGATTGTTTTAGCGACAGTTTAGCGACATAAATTTCCGTCGGTAATGTGTAATTCCTACTTCACGCCCAAATTAACGAGGGATTTATCGACAAATAATTTCGTCGCTATAATTAAATTAAATTTTTCAATATTTTTTATTTTCTATATACCAAATTACCGACGGATATTTCCGTCGCTAATTTGATATTTTTATTAAAAATTATATATATATATATATATATATATATAGAGAGAGAGAGAGAGAGAGAGAGAGAGAGATTTTTCAACAGTTACACTTTGCTCCCCTCAACTTCAAAATCAATTTAACCAATCTCTTAACTTTTATTATTCTCAAATCAGTCCTTGATATTTCAACAGTTACACTTTGCTCCCCTCAACTTCTCTTATACTCAAAACAGTCCTTACATATCAGTTTCTTTTACTTTGATCCCTAAACTTCCAAAAATACAGTTAAAGTCCTAAAAATCTTCTACAATCCTCTAGCACCAATAACCATCAAGCAACCACCAAGCAACCACCAGAAGATCTGCATACAAAGCCCCAGATTTGTGCTCGTTAGTGGATCTGAACACACACATACAAAAAAATACGGAAAAAAAAAGCTAGATACATAGATCTGTAATAAAAATTCAGATTTGAGCAAGAAATAGATAGAAATAGAGGAAAATAGAGAGAGAAACTTACCGGATTGAACAACAGGTGTAGTAGACTAGACTAATGAGGCTGGGATGGCACAGTTGGGGAAGAAGTATGGGCTGGACAAAGTGAACATGGTCTAGAAGAGGATGTTCCAGCAGAAGACGATCGAGAAGATACCAACTCTGGGCTGGACATTAATTGATGGAGCCAGATGTGCTAGAGCAAGTTCAAGAAAGGAGTAAATCTCCATATTTGAAATTGCAGAATTACCCACTGAACTTGAGAAAGGAAATAAACCTACTAATGAGGCTGGAAGGATGACGGGGAGAAGGTGGGAGGACGACGGTGAGGATGGTGGTGAACTGATTGAGAATTTTGAGGTGGAGATGTCGAATTGAGTGGGAAGGAACGTGAAGAGAGAAAGAGAATATGAGGGAGGCGGATGGTGATCCATGTCAAAGAGAGAGAGAAAGAAGATGTGGGTAGGGTTTTATTTAGTGAATGAGTGAAAGAGTGTGAGAAAGAATCTTGGCCATTGATTTAAAGTGAATGGATGATTGAGATGATGATTCAAGTGAAATAGTTTGTTAAAATGTGAGTCATTGGATCCAAGTCAAATGTGTTATTATAGATGGTTAAGATGGTGATCCATGTCAAAGCTAAAAATTTAATAAAATAAACGTCAAATAGTTAATAATGCTTATTATTAATAACCATTCTTTATACTTTCATTTGTTTAATTTTTTTTTTATAAATTTTTGTGAAAAATTTCAGTAGTAAAAAATTTCTCAAATATTTATTTATATGCAAAAAAAAATTAAAAATACATTGCTTAGTAATATATTTGAACCCCTAAACCCCACTCTATACCCTAAATAAATTACACCATAAATCTTATACCCTAATAACTATAATAATTTAATAAAAATGAATAAAAGTTAAATGTGGGATAGGGAATAGTTGTTAATGATTGATTTTTTTGTAAATATGTTAACTTTATAAGGGTATAATGAATGGTTTTTTTGTAATATGGGATAGGAAATAGTAGTTAATGATTGATTTTTTAATAGGAGAGCGAATGAGTGGGAGGAATAGTAAGTTCATGATTGATTTTTTTGTAAATATGTTAAAATTATAAGAGTATAATGAATGATTTTTTTTTGTAAATATATGAAGATCATAAGAGTATAAATATATGAAAAACTTGTCATTTAAGGAAGGGAACCTTGAAGTGGGACGGCCCAAAAGAAAAAGGTGAAACCTTGAAGTGGGACGGAGGGAGTAATATTTAATAATAACAACAGTGATAATGATAATAATTAGTAATAAAAACAAGTAAATATCAATAATAATTATTAATAATTTTTATATAAATTTTTGAAAAAATATTCAATACTAAAAAAATTCTCAAATAGTTTTTTATATTAAAAAAAAATTAAAAAGATTATACTTACCCTATACACTATACCCTATGTACTATACCCTCTACCTTGTACCCTTTATAATGTACCCTATACCCTATATACTATACCCTATACCCTATACTTTATACCCTATATACTATACCATATACTCCATACTATATCATATATACTATACCCTATACCCATATATACTATGTCATACTATACCCTATACCCTATATACTATACCCTATACCTTATACCCTACACTCTATACCCTATATACTATACCCTATACCCTATATACTATATCATATATACTATACCCTATATACTATATCATATATACTATACTCTATACCCATATATATTATGCCATACTATATCATATACCCTATATACTATACCCTATACCCTACACTCTATACCCTATATACTATACCCTATATACTATACCCTATACCCTATATACTTTACCATATACCATATATACTATACCATATACTCTATACCTTATATACTATACCCTATACCCTATATACTATACCTTATACCCTATACTCTATACCTTATATACTATACCCTATACACTATACCCTATACCCTATATACTATATCATATACTTTATACCCTATATACTATAACCTATACCCTATATACTATACCCTATACTCTATACCCTATATACTATACTCTATACCCTATACCCTATATACTATACACTATGTACTATACCATATACCTTATATGTTATATCCTATACTCTATACCCTATATATTATACCCTATATACTATACCTTATATACTATACCCTATACCCTATATACTATATCCTATGCCCTATATACTATACTCTATACCCTATACCATATACCCTATATACTAAATCCTATATCCTATACCCTATATACTATATCCTATACTCTATACCCTATATACTATACCCTATATACTATACCATATACCCTATATCATATATACTATATACTATACCCTATACTATATACCATATATACTATACCCTATACCATATACCCTATATACTATATAACCTATACCCTATATATTATATCATATACTATATACCCTATATAATATATCCTATATACTATACCCTATACCCTATATACTATACCCTATACTCTATACCCTATATACTATACCCTATACTCTATACCCTATACCCTATATACTATATCCTATACTCTATACTATATACCCTATATAATATACCCTATACCCTATATACTATATCATATACCCTATATATTATACCCTATACTCTATACACTATATACTATACCCTATACCCTATACCATATACTCTATACCCTATATACTATATCATATACACTATACTCTATACCCTATATACTATACCCTAACTCTATACCCTAAATACTATACCCTATACCCTATACTCTATACCCTATATACTATACCATATATACTATACCGTCTCTTTTTTCTTTTATATACTTTCAATTCTTTTAAAAAAATTATGTTTCATTTTTTTAAAATGAAAGTATATAAAATAAAAAAGAGAGACGGACAATAGCATATACTTTTTTTGATTTTTTTTTAATTTTTTTGGATAAAAAAAGTTACTTGAAAAGTTGTTAAGTAGTGATTTTTTTTTAAAAATGTTACATAAAAAATGTTAAGATTTTTTTTTTAAAAAAAATAAGTATATAAAAGAAAAAAAGAGGGACGGACAATAGCATACATTTTTTTTTAATTTTTTTTAGTTTTTTATGGATTAAAAAATTATTTGAGATGTTTGTTAGTAGTGATTTTTTTAAAAAAAAAGTTAAGAATTTTTATTTAAACATATATATTTTTTTATAATTTTAAAATCAAAATTTAAAATTTCCGTAGCTAAATCCGTCGCTAAATTAAAAATAAAAATAATTAAAATATAAAAAAATCATTTTTGTAAAATCCGTCGCTATTCCGTCGGTATTTTAAAAAAGAAAAATATTTTTTATTTATATAGCAACAGAATATATCCGTCGTTAAATTATTTTTGTAAAATTCGTCGCTATTCCGTTGCTAATTTTAATTTTAAGAAGAATTTTTTTTTTTAATTTTATTATTTATATAGTGACAGAAAATATCCGTCGTTAAATTATTTTTGTAAAATCTGTCGCTATTCCGTCGCTAAATTTAAAAGGAAAAAATATTTATTTATTTTTTATTTATATAGGGACAGAAAATATCCGTCGTTAAAGTTCTAAAAAAAATTGTTATCCGTCGTTATTCCGTCGGTAATTTGTCGGCAAAAATGGGCGGACTTTTTTGGCGCCACTACTGCGACGGATTAGTGACAGATTCATGTCCGTCGCTAAATCCGTCGTCAAATCCGTCGGTAATGTTGTCGTTAGAAGATCTTTTCGCTTTATTTTGCTTCCGTCGCTAATAGCGACGGATTTTGGTCCGTCGCTATTTGACAGTTTTCTTGTAGTGTAAATAATTTGACGTCCAAAGGAAGAGGCTGCGATGTACTCCGCTTCGGTAGTAGATAGGGCAACACATGTTGTTGCTTTGAACTCCATGATACGGCTCTTGTGCCAAGGTTGAAAACATAACCAACGGTGCTTTTGCTATCATCCACACTTCCTCCAAAATCACTATATGTATAACCAACAAGATTTATGGGAACATTTGCTTTATAAAAAATTCCATAATCCAAAGTTCCTTTGATGTATCGCAGAATCCTTTTGGCAGTCTCCCAATGATTTGAATGAGGTGATTCCATAAATCTACTAACTAAGCCGACGGGAATCAAGCAATGTCCCATGTGCCTAGTAGTAGTCAAATACATCAGATTTCCAACTAAGCTTCGAAATATTGTGGAGTTTACGAGCTTGCCTTCGCCTTCCTTGCTCGGTTTTAATCCTGTGATGCACGGAGCTGACACCGGATTAGCTGCTTCCATTCTGAACTTCTTCAAAATTCCTTGGCATACGACTCTTGAGAGATGAATGTTCCATTCTTGGATTGAAAAACTTCAATACCTAGAAAATGATGTAACTTTCCCATGCCCGTCATTTCAAATTCTTGCATCATAGAAAGCTTGAAATCATCCAGCATCTCCAAACTATTTCATGTGAAAATTAGATCATCAACATAAATATTTACGAGTATAAAGCTTCCACATGGCTTGACCTTGGTGTACAAAGTATGCTCGTATGGGCATCTTTGAAAACAATAAGAATTGATGCGGCTATACCATGCTCGCGGAGATTGCTTTAATCCGTACAATGCCTTTTGTAACTTGTAAACCTTCTTCTCATCTCTTTTCTTCACAAAACCAGGAGGTTGTTCAAGATCATTCAGCGTGCCATTTAGGAAAGCCGATTTTACATCCATTTGGTGAATCTTCCAACCATTTTGAGCAGCGAGTGAAATAATTAAACGGACGGTGTCAAGTCTTGAAATAGAAGCACATACCTCTTCACAAACTTCTTTCAATCGATCAATTCGGGGCAGCCCTTTAACCATTGTCTTTCTTGATAACGAATTAAGACTTTCATAATTCAAATGTCCGTACCTCTTCTGCCACAATGTGAAAATATCACTGTCGGCACTTGCTAAACAAGCCAAGTTTGGAACATGGAAATTGAGAGGAATAAATTATTTGCAGCCACTCCAATCTTTGCAACAAGCTGATTTTGCTTTGACAGGTAGCAAGAATCCTTTCGAAAGTGAACTTCATACCCCTTTTTCAAAAGATGGCCAACACTAAGCAAATTGTTTTTTAAGCCAGGTAGAAAATAAACTTTAGAAATCAATTCACTTGTCCCTTTCTTTGTTTTGAATTCAACTTCTCCAACACCTTTATTCCATATGCTTTTCCATCTCCTACTCTAATTTGCCCAAAATCAGATTCAATTAAATTTGTAAGCATCATTTTGTTACCTGTCATATGCTTACCTGTTCCGCTGTCCACGTACCAAGTGCCTCCATTTTTTGTTTCACCTTGACTTACGAGTAACAGGGTTTCTTCTTCTTTGTTATCATGCACCAGTCCAACCTCCGTAGCCTTGTAATCTTCCTTGTACTTGTAATCATCCTTGTACCAGCAATCATTAATTGAATGTCCAGGTTTATGGCAAAAACGATATTCAATATATCCACGACCTCGTCCTTTTTGATAGCCGTGTCCTCTCCCCCTTTGATTTCCCTGCCCTCCTCGATAGCCATGACCCCCTCTTTCGTGATTGTAGCTGCGCCCTCTTGAATTCTAATTTTGTTCTACATAATTTTTGGAAAAACCTCTACCTCCTTGAAAATTTGAACCTCTTCCCCTAGAATATCTTCCTCTTCCTCGTCCTCGGGATGAACCATGACCACCATCATTAATAATTTGTGAGGACAGAGCTTTATCAGGTTGGGAAGGAGGAGGATTCCTTTTATTGATCTTGATTCATGGGCCTCCAATCTTCCTTGCAAGTCATCCACAAATAGAGTGGAGAGATCTTTCGATTCTTCAATAGCAACCACAACACAATCAAACTTTTTTGGTAAACTACGAAGAATTTTTTGAACAACTCTTTCATTTTCCAGATTTTCTCCATTTGAGGCCATACGATTCACAACCGAATTTACCCTTGTGAAATAACTTGAAATGTCTTCACTTTCTTTCATTTCCAATTTTTCAAAATCTGATCGTAAAGACTAAAGACGAACTTTAGACGAACTTTCTTCACAGTTGCTTCTCCTTTATAAGCAACATGAATGATATCCCAGGCCTCCTTTGTTGTCTCAGCTTTAGAGATTCTTTCAAACACTGGCAACTCAATGGCTTGATAAATTTCAAAGAGTGCTTTGTTGTCTTGCTTCCGATTATCATACAAAGTTTTCTTTTGTGCGGCTGTCAATTGCTCTTCATCTTCTGGTTCTTCATATCCTTCAAGAACAATCTTTCGTAGCTCTTTTGATTTCAACAACACCTTCATATTGCAACTCCAGTAGTCATAGTTTTCACCCTTAAAGCGGGGAATTAGGGAGATATTGCTAGTACCGGTCATTCTTCTTGTTGGTTGCTTCAAATCTAAATAAACCTCGCTCGGATACCATACTAGTTTAATAGATATTTTAAGACAAGGACAGGAGATGAAAAATGGATTTTGGTATAATATTTCTAAAGATAGAAGAGAGGCTATGGAACTTTTCTTCTGATGTTTTTATTGATTTCTTGCTTACAAGATTTGGATACACTGAGGCTTATATAGCCCTCTCAGTACATGAAAATGAAAAGACAATACGTCATTAAAAACATGAGTTATAACTCTGTAGAAGCATGAATCACACATGAGAAATGAATCAGACACATACATAACTGATGAGTGAAGGAATATATCAACAATTTGGTTTAATTCTCCAACAAATTTTCCCATTACTTGAGATATAAGGGCTTAAATTTGATTTAGAATCAATACAACCTTGTAATTTGTTTTGGTTTCTACATCTTGGCAAAGGTGATCTCAACACCATCAGCAGGTTTTGGGTGTGAAAGATAACTAATCCCCGCACTCGGATTGACTAGTTCCCACCTAAAATGCATTTCAAATCATTCGTCAATAATAAATCTCGAGTCATTAGTTCGTGCAGAGTTCACAAGACGAAAACAATAAGAAATAACACGGATAGAGATCGACTCACTTATATCCAACAGCCAAATAATGAAGAAAGATTGCAATTTGCAAGCGAGCAAACATGTTCCCCGCGCATACTCTTGATCCCCCGCCAAATGCTTGGTATGCTGTAGGCTTCACTGCCCTCTGGTGAAGTGGTTTCGTGTGACATATTTAGTACTTGAACAGACAAATATTCTTTGCATTATAATGTATAGTCAAATATGAAGTAAACTTGCTTACATTCCATCTATCTGGATTGAAACACGTTGGATCGTCGAAGTTTTCTGGATTTGTATGCAAATATCTAATCCAAAGTATCATTTTCCAGCCTTTAGGTATCTTGTAACCTCCAAGCACCAACAAGTTATGAACATTATTGTACTAAATCACAAGTTAAAATCATAAAAGTAGCAGTAATTTTAAGGTTTATTCTATAAATTAACTACCTTTGTATTCTACATCCTTGGTAGCTGTTCGAAAAACCATGGCCGCTATGTTTGCCATTCTTATAGTTTCCTCCACCACCTGCAATGCAACAACGACAACGCTCATGCATTTATATTGTAGTGCACATATTTCACCAGAAAAAGGGGGTCAGAAAATCACAAGTTTGGAAATAATCTTGTTCAATTCGTTCATTCCAATTCAAACACAAAAAAATCTACCATGCTAGTGTATCTCAGTTTCCCTATGTCATCAGTCGTAAGGAGATCCCCAATCTTTTCCTTGCTAAGCATTAAGTTCTCGTCCTGCAAACACAGTTAAGATGAACAACATCAAACTATAATTACATATAAGATCGCATATGTAAACACTAGCTGCTAGATGATGTTGTATTAAGGCCAGATATCCAATATTGATGTGCCTCTATCTATCAGCGTAAACTTTTATCAGTTGTAACTTCTAACATAGTATTGGAGCAATATATACCCGCAGTTTTTGCAGAACGTTGGGATTTTTAGCGAGGAAGTAAAGAGCCCAAGTGATTGCTAGGGAACTGGTTTCGTAACCAGCTATAACAAGGTTTACAATGTTGTCGAGTATCTCTACATCACTTAGATGCTTCCCCTCCTCATCTTTCATTTTTATCATCCCGTCCAGCAAATCATTCGTAATCTCTCCGTTCTTTTGGTTCCTCCTTTTCTTCTCGAGTTCCGCCCTAAATATTGCAATAGCTTTGTTCCGGCACTGTACGTCCAGAATTTATAACAGACGGTATAATTAGTCGCGGAGCCAAGATTTTCAGTTCTCAAAATTAGCATATAGGGGATGGTGAATAAAGAAGTTAACAAACCTGAAGGGCATGATGATAAGTTGTTCCAGGAAAATTGATTGGATAAGCTCTAATTCCATGAATCAATCCTTGAAACAACTCATCAAGGGTATCAACAACCGGCCCCGGATCAAGGCTAGCGAAGAGCTTCACGATGCTTTGAAATATCACCTGCACGATAAAAGAATGTACAAAAGTAAATCACATTTTTTTTAAAAGATTGAGAAGTCAACTGCGAAACTTCTGAAACTGAGACGATGAGTATTTATTTTAGTGTTTATGAATTCATCTTACCAGTTTAGCCTCGTTAAATCCGATAATTCTACCCTTTTGTGACCACGACTCGAGGGCGGAGATCACTCGTGGTTGTAACATAGGAGCAATCTGGCGGAGAGCATCAGGCTGATTAATTGATCTGGAAATAAAGCCTCGTAGTCTAGTATGTGCTGCACCTTGAACTGTAACAAGGGAACCACTTCCTACAATTTCAACATTAGGCCATTCCATGATAAAATTACTATCCGACTGAAACACGAATTTGTTGACAGATGGGGAACATGATACAATCGCCGGTGATCCGAATAGATGGGTCCGGTACATTCCTGCTCCTTCACTGTATCTAAAAATAACAAAACGAAGATAAATTAGAAAAAGGCCAAAAGGGTGCATAGTACATGGATCTGCCGCAAGCAGTCTGACTGCTCAGCAGTCTTGATCTCGACAGTTGTAATATTGATCCAAGACTGGTTCGGAAATTTAACTCTAAATCAATTACAACTACAGCAGTCGAGATGAACTAGCGTCCGGTAGTCGGACTACTCATGCCCCAAATCCGTTAAACATAGACCAAGATTATGTTTGATAACATCAAGCACTTAATGCTTGTTGCTTACTGGTTTTCTTTGTACAGCTATTTCAAACTAAGGTTGTTGCTTGATTGTTTTCAGGAAAATGGGATGGTTGTTACAATTCAAGTAAAGGTCCACCCTTAGTTTGAAATAGTTGCATAAAAGGAAACCACTAAACAACAAACATTAAGTATTTGATGTTATCAAACGCAACCTAAGAAAACACTAAATAGAGAAAAATGTACACACTAGAACAACATACTTTTTACGCTTGGAATTAATGTAGTCATCTGGGCGTTTGGCGATGCTGAAATACCATAGAAAGTTGAGTGTCTCTCCAAAAAAGGGAAGTCCCATGTGGCCGGGAGGAAGTTTTTTGCCGCTACCGGACCACCATGAAGTGTAGTATAGATCATTCCACCACCATAGGAGCCACCCTGCTAGTGGCACAATTCCAGCCAATAACACCACCCACATTCCCGTTGTTATCTCCATATATACTCTCTCTGGCTCAATCTCTTCCAGTTAAGTGTAGTGAAGATTTTAGCAGCTGACAACCATATTTAAAGAAAGTTCACTGAAGATGGTAGTTAAACTATGTGAGGATAAAATGGTAATAAGGACTCTAGGCTTAGGACAAACCTCTTCTCCTAGGAATCGTTTCAGTTTTGGTACTCCTATTACGTTGTTTTAGTCAAGTCCAACAAGAAAAATGCAAGTTTGTGACGTAGTAACATACAGCAACATCGTACCCATCAAATTCCAATTTTCCGAACTATAAATATAAACATTCATTTTGATGATGAGACGGAGTTAATGTTTATTTTAAATTTTAAACATAGTTTATATTATCAAAAACTATAAAACATGACAAGATCAAACGTATTCTAAATAAAATAAATTGGTATGTTGGCCTGCTTATTTATTTAGGGCCAAGTACTACCCCCCCTAGTTGGAATGATTTATATTTTATTAACGGCAAAAAAATCATATTTATCTCACTAAACTTTATCTTTTTTCAAAATGTTCTCGCCGAACTAATATTTTTCAAAATATTCTCACTAAACTTTCATAAACTTTCACAATTTTCAAAACGTGTTTACTTTGTTAACAAAATTGATGAAGAAATATAGCCACGTGACTAATGTTTATTATGTTTTTTTCAGCCAATATGTTAACGTTGTTGACATATATAATAAAGACTACAAAATAATAATGTAAAATATTAAAAGCACATAGTTATAGGAAATATTACAAATTAATTTCCAAAAAAAAAAACATTTACTCTAGATTGCATTCAACTAAATTAGTCATGTATGTTGTCCGATTTCGTTAGATTTTTTAGGGAAATTGTCGAAAGAGTGAGCACATTTTGAAAAATGTGAAAGTTTAATGAGAACATTTTGAAAATTAATAGTACAATGAGAACATTTTGAAAAAAAATTAAAGTTAGGTTACTAAAATATGATTTTTGCCTTTATTAATAGTCTCTCGGATGTATCTGCCCACTCTTTATCTATTATAGCAATGCTAGGCGCACAAAAAGAAAGTTACAAAATTTTCTCACAAAATGAGTTGGTGATATTTTATTGGTTGAATCGATAGTGGACTCGTTACACTCTAATTAAAAACACCAATAAAAACATTACACCTAAAAATTTTATAAACAAATTTTTGTAAATATTTTGTGCCACTAGTATTATTCTTACCTATTATTATTGTTTAAAATAAACAACATTGTCGTAGATTTCTAGATAGATTTTTCCACCTTAATCAAAAAGATACACACACAAATCTCTCGTACATCTCCTTTGTGTCCTACTCCCTCCCTCAGTTCAAAAACAAATGTTACACAACCTTTTTTTGGTACGTCACAGTCACAAAATAATTGTCACATTTCTATAAAAAAAAAAAATAGAACATTTAATTTACTATTGTGTATAAAATAATGTACAACCAATGTAAGCACATTCTTTAAAAGCTTAAAAGCTGATAAGTCAAATACAATATTTATTATGAGATATAAAGAATATATTATTTATAACCCGTATACATCATTCGTAACGTCATCATCATCATAATAATAATAGTATCATCCTTAATAATTCATATAGTTGGATCACATGGAACCATCTGAATAAAAATAAGCTCGAATACTACAACTACATGATAGCTGGTCTAGGAAGCAGTGGAGTTAGAAAGCCATGTGTACCAAAAATATGAATTATTAAGGGTGATACTATTATGTATGATGACGACGAATCAGTTGAGTTAGAAAGCCATGGAAATCAGCAGGCTGGGAACAGAGTAACTTGAGTAGGGGGCCGGGGATTCCAATGGGCTGATACAAACTAAAAAGACCAAACCTGTTACTTGGGCTACTACTTAACACTGACATGGGCTGGCTTTGGTCGTTAATGGGCTTTTGGGCACGTGGTAGGACTAATACTCCCTCCGTCCCAAACCTATATACTCCCTCCCTCCAGTCCCAGGAAATGGTTCACCATTTTTGGCTCGACATGCAAATTAAGAAAATAGATGGAAAGAAAAAATGTTGTGAATGTAATTTGAAAATAGGAGAGAAAATTAGTGGAGGAAATAGTAAATTTAAAAAGTGTTGTGAGTGTAATAGTGAATTAGGAGAGAGTAAGGCTGTTACACGAACCGAGTTGCTCGAACTCGACTCGAGCTCGACTCGAAAAAACTCGACTCGAATGATCTCGAGCTCGAACAAGAATTTCAACTCGTTAAATTTTCGAGTCGAACAAGCTCGACTCGTAAGCTCAAGAAAGCTCGATTCGAACTCGACTCGAATCGAGTTCGACTCGATAAACTCGATAAAACTCGAATTTTACATTACTCGTTCATATATATTTTATAAACATATTGTTTAAAATATTGAATAATGTCCAAAGGCTAAGGCCAAACAAGTTTTCAATACCTTGGTTGCTGCTTATATAGGCTGTAGGTCAAGGCAAAAATTCTTTTCATTTCAATGTGGGATAAGTATTAATGTCCAAGGCAAGGCCAAGGGAGGCAGCCAAGGCGCAGGCGGCAAGGCAAGGGCCGGCCAAGGCCGAGCCAAACCAAGGCCAAGGCCGGCCGACAAGGCCACGGGCTGTTTCAATGACTTCATTTTCGATGTGGGATAATCATACTCTAGGCCCGAGCCAAGCCAAGGCCAAGGCCGGCCAAGCCAAGACCAAGGCAAATGCAATTTTATTTTTTTTTTGAAAAATAAATAATTCGTAAATTTATATATATATTTGGATATATATTAAATAGGATATATATATATATATAATAAATTTATACATATATTTTCAAAAATAAAAATTATTTTTGAAAAATAAATAAATCATAAATTAAAATAAAATAAAAATAGAGCTAAACAAATTTTAAAAAATCAAATTAACACCGACATAATTATTCCGCCGCTACTACCACCACTACTACCACTACTACTATTACTACTACCACAACTACCACCATCACCACAAACACCACTACTACTACCATCACTAATTCACTACTACCACAACCACCACTATCACTACCCCCGCCACTACTACCACCACTACTACCACTACTACTACCACCACTACTATCACTACTACCACCATCACCACCATCACTAAAACCACCACCACTACTACTACCATCACTAATTCACTACTATCACAACCACCACTATCACTACCCCCACCACTACTACCACCACTACTATCACTACTACTACCCCTACTACCACCACTACTATCATTACCACTACTACCCCTACTACCAACCACCACTATCACTACCACTACTACCACCACCACCACCACCACCAACCACCACTACTATCACTACTACTACCCCTACTATCACCACTACTATCACTACTATCACCACTACCACCATCATCACCACCACTAAAACCACCACCACTACTACTACCACAACCACCACTATCACTACCCCCATCACTACTACCACCACTACTATCACTACTACTACCCCTACTACCACCACTACTATCACTACTACCACCACTACCACCATCACCACCACCACTAAAACCACCACCACTACTACTACCATCACTAATTCACTACTACCACAACCACCACTATCACTACCCCCACCACTACTACCACCACTACTATCACTACTACTACCCCTATTACCACCACTACAATTCGAATTTTTTCGAGCTCGAGTTCGAACCACCAGTTTTTCTCGAACTCGAACTCGATAATTATGAAACGAGTTCGAGTTTGAACATAGAAAACTCGTTCGAACTCGACTCGTTTACAGCCCTAGGAGAGAGAATGAGTGGAGGAAATAGTGAGTGGGTATAATAGAATATTAATAAAACTTTTCCATTTTAGGAAAGGTGAAGCTTCAAACGGGACGCTATTTTGGGTAAAAGGTGAAGCATTTTCTGGGACGGAGGGAGTATATACCAGTAAAAGCCCGTGTCCGAGGACACGTGGTATTTTTTTAATTAAAAGTGAGGGCAAAATGGGAAAGGGACAACTTAGTGAGGGTGAAATGGAAAAAAAACTTTTGACACTATTCATACAACTGTTCATCCCACTTCCCTCATTTATACTATAGATACCCATTTGGTGTTTCGCGCGGAAATTAAGAAAAGTAGGTAATGGGGAAAGTGTTGTGAATATAAAAGTAAAATAGGAGAGAGAATGAGTGGGGGGAATAGTAAAGTTGATTTGTGTTATGAGTATAAAAGTAAAAAATAGGAGAGAGAATGAGTGGAGGGAATAGTAAAGATTTTTTGTCATTTTAGAAAAAGGGTATGTAGGTTTGGGACGCCCAAAATGGCAAAATGGTATGTAGGTTTGGGACGGAGGGAGGGAGTATTATCTTAGAGCATCTCCAACCCATTTCTTCAAATTTTACTTCATTTCTTCAAATTTTGCTTCAATTTTTTTTCCTCTTCAACTCATTTCTTCATTTTTACTTCAAAAAAAATATTCTCGTCATCTTTCCATTCCACCTCATCATTCTACTACTTCTATAATTTCACAAATACTACACAAAGTTTAATCCTTTTACATATTCAACCCTCTCTTTTGTTTAGAAATAAAAATTCAAATAATGTAATTATGTTATGTGTATTTTAGCTTATGTTATACTCCCTCCATCTCGCTACAAACTGCACACTTTTCTCATTGGGCGTCTCATTACAAACTTCAAACTTTCTAAAATGACAATGAATTTTTACTATTCCCCCCACTAATTCTCTCTCCTACTTTACTTTTATACTCACAACACCAATCAACTCACTATTTTCTATCCCACTTTCTCTCTCCAACCTCACTTTTCATACTCACAACACTTACTCCACTAACTTTCTCTTTAATTCACGTGCAAATAGTAATTGTGCGGGTTGTAACGGGACGGAGGAAGTATGTCTTTTAACTTGTGTTTTATGTATTGTCTTTCTTTTTAATTCTGATTAATCCCCAAAAATTATCCAAATATAAAATTTAGCAATAATTTTAGATTTGATTAAATAATAAATATAATTTAAAATCTATACAATACATAATACTCCCTCCGTCCCACCTTAGTGTAGACTAAGGTGGTGGGCACAATAACTAAGGAATATTATTAAGATAATGAAAATGTGTGGTAGAAAATGAAGAGAGAGAATGAGTGGAGTGAATAGTAGGTTGGTTGAATAAATTGTATGGTGGAAAATGAAGAGAGAGAATGAGTGGGTGGGGTAGGGAAAATAAAAAATAATAAAAAACTTTCTAATTTTGACAGTCTACACTAAGGTGGGACGGACAAAAAAGGAAAGAAGTCTACACTAAGGTGGGACGGAGGGAGTATGTAACTTTTAAAATTGGAGGGAATAAATTGCAATTTTCAAATTTTGCTTAAAAATGAAGTAAGTGAATAGTGTTGCTTCAAATTTGAAGCAACACTATTCACTTGCTTCATTTTTGAAGCAAAATTTGAAGTGGGTTGGAGCTGTGAATAATGACAAAATTAAAGAAATGAAGTGAAAAATGAAATGAGTTGGAGATGGTCTTATAACATAATAAATAACGTGAAAACACTTGATAACAAGTGATACATAATGTTGTAAATGAAGGAAATTGATACATAAAACTTGGACTCGTAATTTTATACATGCTTTTTACATTTTCATATGTTATAATTGAATACTCCCTCTGTCCCATAGCAATGGATACAAAAAAAAAGGGTATACATATTAAGGAAAGGTAAGAGAGAGAAAAAGTGGAGAGAGAATGTTGTGAGTATAAAAATAAAATAGGAGAGAGAATAAGTGAGAGGAATAGTTAGGAGAAAGAATGTTGTGAGTGAAAAAGTAAAATAGGAGAGAGAATGAGTGGGGTAAATAGTGAAGATTTCTTTTCATTTTGGGTAAGTATCAATTGATGTGGGACAGATCAAAAAGGAAAAAAGTATCAATTGCTATGGAACGGAGGGAGTATATGTTTGGTATCAAATGGATATTTTTCAGGTGTTAGCTATTTACACATAACAAGCTTTCAACCAAGAAGCTAAATGAAGAAATATCATCTCCACTCCAGAAACAGAGTTGAGAAACACCATACTCGATAGCATTAACAGGTTCACTTGGGGCCCCTTAGGGCACAGCCGAGTGGTAAAGAAAGCAGCATAGCTGGGCTTGCAACCTCAGCGTGGGAAGTTCGAATCTTGACAGAAGCAGCTGGAGCAGCCAATTAAATTGGTGATGTAAGAACTATGTAGGAGGGCTCCCTTGGGGCCAGGAGTATAAAGGGTGCTGCCACCCTGACTACCTCGGGCATATCCCGCGATTTATCTCCGCCAATCACTGAAAGGCTGATGGTTGGTAGATCAGGACATAGTTCGGCGAAGCTGGCAACATGAGTATAAAAAAAAAAAATATAGGTCCACTTGGGAAAGTTGGCCTCCTTTTTCTTGGTCTGTCTATTTAGAAGTAGGACTAAAAATATAGTTAGGACCAACTAAAAATATAGGTAGGACCACAAACGAAAACAGCTCCCCGTCATTAAACTACCATCTTGAGTTATCACGATCGAGATGATTTTGCAAATCGTAAATCTTTTGGCTTCCTCCCTAATGCAGTTGCGGTTCAATTACGGATCTTCTTGATAGAAGCATAATCTATACTAAAATAAATATCGCAGTTGACTTGTAAACGATTTTTAAAAAAAAATTGCTTTATTAGTTTGTACATAACTTATACATTGATAAAATTGCAATAAATCACTTTCTTTACTTGAAAAAGTGACATTTTTCTGCGACAAATTAAAAAGAAAGTGCGAAATTTATTTTGGTACGAATTATATGTCCACTTTCTGACCAATTATAAGAAGCTGTCCAATCCTTTACGTTTTGGAGATGTTATTTTATTTTCACGACTGTAGTATATTTTCAACAATTTCAGTGATGTTTTTGTTTGTTTAGGCGACATTTCTGCACCTTCTAGTTTGTTTTGATTATATTCAACTTTCAACTCCTTCAAATCAAATGGGTTTTGGCATATAGAACTGATTCTTAAAGGATAATACTAAAGTTATAAAAAATGTCATAAAATTTGATTTATAAAATGACGTGTTATAATTTTATTGGTATTTTTAATTATAGTGCAACGAATCCATATTCGATGGAAACAATAAAATATCATCATCTAATTTTGTATTTTTTATTTTGTAATTTGTTCCCTAACATTACCCTTCTCTAAAAAGTGATTTAGTGATAAGTACTTCAACACTCGTCCCAAAATAAATATCACACTTTGAATTATTTTATCGATTTGAATAAACTTCAATTAAACTTTATGAAACTCTAATGATCTTTAAGACACTAAACATTTATATTGATGCATCTTTATTAGAAATGCAATTAATACCAATTTTTACTATTTCCCAAAGATAATTATAAATTTTGTGGTAAGAGAAAAAAACAATATTTACCACTGAAAAATTATGGTCATGGCATTGAACTTGTTAATAAATTGTATTACAAAACTCCTTTTGTCTTACTCCCTCCCTCCCCATCAAAATGTCCCAAAATGGATTATGCACGAAAATTAAGGAATGAATATATATAATGCAAAATATAAATAGTAGAATAAATGTTGTGAGTGAAAAGTGATGTAGGAAATAGAAAGTGGGGTAGAAAATAGTTAGTGAATATTTATTGTGAGTATGACAACTGGGTCTCACAAATAAAAAAGTAATAAAAAACTTTTCTTTTTTGAATTGAGACATTTTAAATGGAACACCAAAAAAAAAAAAAAATTGAAACACTTCGAGCAGGAGAGGGAGTATTTGACTAGTCATCATATGTACATAATGTAAGATACAGGATATTCTTTGTAGATCTCACCCATGATTACTAGAATCATGAGATGAAGAGTACATGACATGACTTTGAAAACCCACTCCACTTTGTTACTTGCTACCACTTCAAATCACAATCAAAACCCCAAAGTGCTTGGCCAGCATTATCCGACTAGTATACAACTTTGACTAACTAAATCTCAACAATCTTTCAAGCTAGTGTCACTGAGATACTCCCTCCGTAACACGTAAAAAGTCCGTATCAAAATAAATATCGTGTTTTCAAGTAAAGAAATAGCCTTAATGCAATGTTTCTAATGTACAAGCAAGTAAAACAAGTTCATTACAAATGTTAACAAGTGAACTGCTACATTTATTAAGGATGGTGGGAGTATTTAAGTTTGTAAGCTAACAAATGGGTTCAAGCACCTCCACAAGATAACTGTGTACTAGCAGCAAGTATAGTGTACATCATAACTAAAAAACAATATTCATCACCTCACCTGGGTTTCTATTTCCAACTTTCACGGCATAAACAACATCAAGGCAGCAAAAGTTGTACGTCCAAGATCGTGAAATTGTGTTGGAAGCAAAATAAAAGGTGGCATATGATGAATTTAAGGTTCAACAAACTAACTGAATAGAATTACATAAAAAGAGGACGGACTATATTCCAAAACAAGAAGATATTTAAAAAGTAGCTGGACAAGGAGTTAGGGTGATGACCACGAGGACAGTGTCCATACTCTATAGATAGTAAAGAGTGGTGATGACCGAAGGAGGTCATTTTCCATATATGAATATTCAAGCAATCATAACCAAATTAATAAGGAAAAATCATACTCCCTCCACCGTCCCAAAATAATATCTATTTTTATTTTTCAAAAACAAAAAACAGACATAAAAACAAAAATGAACATTATTTTGGGACGGGGATAGTACTTATCTAGTCTCCACTGTCACTAATCAGTAGGTGGAGAGTTCACACAGAGCCTCTTCTCTTTATAAGATCACCAGAGCTGTTTGCCTTTCTCCATTTCTCTAAGCCCAACATATTCGACAAGAGAATTTTGGTGCAAAATAGGGAGAGGAGGAAATTATGGAGAACAACGAGATAGATGATCATTCAACGAACGAGCCTAACTACAGAGGAGTCAAAGCCATGCCTTTTATTATCGGTATAGTCTTACATATGGATGAACTAACTGCATGAAAGGCAGCTTTTGTTTATGTTTTTTTTTTCAATATATTTTTCTTAGCCAAACCCAACGCGTTTTCTTCTTCATGATGTGTGTTTTCTTTGTACGGGTCGCCTGTCCTTTTTAACTATGTGCTTTTCCTTAATTTATTCTAAAAATAAATCTGACAGGAAATGAGACATTTGAGAAGCTGGGAACTATTGGCACCTCAACAAATATGTTGGTTTATCTAACAACCATATTTCACATGAAGTCTATTGACGCCACAAACCTGATCAATGTTTTTAATGGGACTTGCAATTTTGGAACCCTGCTTGGTGCTTTTCTCTGCGACACTTACTTTGGGCGTTACAAGACTTTGGGATTTTCTTCTATTTCATCCTTCATGGTAAAAAAAACACCTTTTGCTTTCTAAGATATTTTAGCTTCGGTTTCCATCTTTCACATATTTTAGTAGGCAAACCCATTATTAAATCGAATATATTCTTTTTAACTGTAAATGTTTTCTACATAATCTATCTTGGAGAGAGATTAGATTAATTAGTCATTATGTATGCATGTTTAAGGTAAAGTATTTTATTGGATCAAGATTTCATTTCGTCAAAACAAATTCAATATTGTAATAACACGACCTGTAACTGAAATTTTCTACTACTTCCTAATCTACTGAAATAACAACCTGTCTGACGACATTTAGACGTGGTCTTAATGACTTGATAAAAAAAATGTCCCATGAAGTACTGTATAGACCAATGTGATGAACCTCTATCATTCATTATTTTTATAAGTATTTTTTATGTTTATTTTTGGAATAGACCTAGAAACAGTAGTCTAATCTGTTATTAACCACAGGGGATGCTTGTGTTAACACTAACAGCGGCAATCTCAAAACTGCATCCTCCTTCCTGCGGAAAAGAAGAGGGCAGCATATGCCACGGGCCAACACCAGGGCAGTTTGCTTTTCTATTAAGTTCTTTTGCACTACTAATAGTCGGAGCTAGTGGGATTAGACCCTGCAACTTGGCTTTTGGGGCAGACCAATTTAATCCCAATACTGAATCTGGGAGAAGAGGGATCAATAGTTTCTTCAATTGGTACTATTTTACCTACACATTTGCCATGATGGTATCGTTGACCGTAATTGTCTATGTGCAAAGTGATATCAACTGGGCTATTGGTTTAGCAATTCCAACATTTCTTATGTTTTTATCATGCACATTTTTCTTCGTGGGCACACGGATATATGTGAAAGTGAAAGCACAGGGCAGTCCATTGACCAGTATAGCACAAGTACTTGTAGCAGCTGGAAAGAAAAGGCAAGTAAAGTTACCTGAGGACCCAAGCTTATCTCTTTTCAATTATACTCCCGCGGGTTCCATCAACTCAAAGCTTCCCTACACAGAACAGTTCAGGTATAAGCAACTCGAACAAACTTTATATGATAAATGACATTGATATTCAGTAAGATAATACAGTACTTAATTATTATTACTGATGATAACGCATAATGATTGATTCCAGATTTCTTAACAAAGCATGTGTCATAACTGATGAAGACCAGATCAAAACTAATGGCTCATCTGCTAATCCATGGAGACTTTGTGGCATACAGCAAGTGGAAGAAATGAAGTGCATTCTGAAAATACTGCCTATATGGTTTGCAAGTATTGTATACTTTGTTACTATTAACCAGATGGCAACCTATGCAGTCTTTCAGGCTCTTCAATCTGACAGACGCCTCAGCACTGGCGAATTTAGGATTCCTGCAGCTACTTACACAGTCTTCCAAATGCTAGGCCTCACTGTTTGGATTCCAGTCTTTGACAGAATCATTGTTCCATTGCTTCGGAAAATCACCAAGAAAGAAGGTGGAATCACACTTCTGCAGAGGATAGGGTTCGGATTCGTGCTTGGTGTAGTCACTATGCTCGTTTCAGCTTTAGTAGAAACCAAAAGGAAACATATTGCACTTACCGAGCCAACATTAGGATTCGAGCCAAGAAAAGGAGCCATTTCTTCCATGTCAGGCTATTGGTTAGTACCTCAGTTTGTGCTGGCAGGACTCTCTGAAGCATTTGCAGTTATTGGCCTGGTTGAATTTTACTACAAGCAGTTCCCAGAAAACATGAGAAGTTTTGGTGGATCTTTCCTGTTTTGTGGCCTAGCAATGGCGAGTTACTTGAGTAGCTTCTTGATATCAGTGGTCCACAGAACAACAAGAAATAATGCAGGAGGAAACTGGTTAGCAGAAGACCTTAATAAGGCAAAATTGGATTACTTCTATTTCATGGTTACTGGTCTGCAAGTTTTGAATGTGGGATATTTCCTATTGTGTGCAAAGTGGTACAATTACAAAGGAACAGGAGGCAAAATTCTTGATGTACCTATGGAAGAAATACAATCAGGAAAACATATTGTTTAAAGAGGACTGCATGTTTTATTCATCTTATATCGCTCCACATACAAAGCTACTCTACAGCAAGACAAAGCAATGCAGCCATGGTATTGGCTGAGAAGATGTAGCACAGTCTAGAATGTCAAAAAAATACTCAGTCTAATTGATATAGGAAAGGTAGAATGTGGGATAGATAGCACATATATAAGGATCAAGCATTACATAAAAATGTTACTTATGTTATGGTCTACGATATCCAACAGCAAACTTGGTTACATTTTTCCACCAGTTAAGTTGTCTTCCTGACTAGCACCCTGTTCCCCTAGACCAATATTAGAATTGACAAACATAACTTTTAGTAATCACTCCTCATCAGTAGAGATTTTGCGCTGTTGATGCATCCCAACCACTGATTGGAATTAAACATTGTTAATCCCAAACTAATTGCCATGAGATATAACAGGAGAATGAAGGGAAAATGGCCAGAGAATTTAAATTTAAGAAAAAAAAAATCCTACCGAAATCAGTACGATGATAAATTAACTATTTATGATTGCAAAACATCAATATCATGAAAGCAAGTACGATAAATCCATTGTCAAAGCTTATACATAACCCTGTGTAAGTTTCACTTCCATTTCTCTTTGCGCGTTCTGGTTTCGCAACATTGTTCAGATTGACTAAATCAGTTTAATCATTCTTACGATCTACAATGTTTAAAGAATCATATTCCTTTTGTTGTGGATACCCTTTTTAAGCAATGATGATGGCAATAATTCCATAACAAAACATGTCATTTTCCATGTAGGGCACTAGTAGAAGTGACATTTGGACGTTATTATCTTCAACTATTAGACATGAACAGAAATCCACTAAGAAGGGTGTTGATACAACCAAGTAGCCTTGTCTGCCACCATTAACATCCACAAAGATTTAGATCTCCTTCAACCATAAGATTATTTTAGTTGTTTGTGCAGTAATTCATATGGAAACTGGTCATATTCCACTTTTGGCATGCAACTACTGTTGTTCCCCTTTACCAATTTAGAACTGACATGCCAAAACAATTTAACATTTAAGTAGAGATGTTAAAAAAATGAGCTCGTTCGAAAATCGCACAAACCGCTGGCTAAAACCCATCAGATTTGTGACAAGTTCGGTTTTACCCCAAACCTGTCATGTAACCCTAACATGTCACGCTTATATGTTTATATTTAAAGATACCCTTAAATGATTGTAATAATTGTAAACTACTGTATGTTAGTTGTATTGATATTATATTGATAGTGTACTTATTTCTACTTTTGTTGTATTCATTGTTTGTTTCTTTTCTATTTAAAAATAAAACGGTTGGGTTGCGTGATGAAATGGAAGGATTTGATTACAAGTTTTATGAGTTCAAGAGTCGAGCGGGATTTAAGCTTGAGATGGGATGGGGCAGGTAAGGGCAATACTCAACCCATCCCAAACACGACCCCAGGCATCCCTATATATAAAGATCAAAGCCGATTCACACTCAGTAGTCAGACAAAAAGAAGTCCATGTCTTTTTTTGCAAGTCAATCTAGTAAAATATCAAATCGCTATTTAACAAACATTGATTAACGTCTTAGGTAATTAATGATACTTCAACTTTTTTATTCAGATTTATGAATAATATCAATAATGATTTTTTTCATAATTTTTATGTCAAACTTTGATCAAGTTGACCAAAGAAAAGTCTAGTGAGATTTTTTCGGGACAAAGGGAATATCATTTTGCTTTCTTTTATCTTTGAAGCAGTATTCGAAGAGCTTAAAATAGAATAAGATGATTTGACTGAATAATGTGCTAGTTCATGTTCAAGGTTCCATTATAATCTTTAATCTTCTTAGAAACAGTATTTTACTTGCTTTTGCATTTGCCTTTAAGAGATATTATTCGGTTATTCCACAACTTTATATGCTCGTGTATTTCAAAGAATCTTGGACATCTAAAGTGGTCTATCAGACAGATAATCAAGGAGTTTTATTTGAAAAACAGGCAAGAAAAATAAATCACCAAATCTAAGGGGAAAATAGTAGAAAAGCTGAAGATTCCTCCTTCCAACCTCAATCCCAAAAAGCTTCCACAAGCTGACAGACCAGACCCTAAACACTATTCCGAGACCAAAGCTTTACACCCTAATCCTCGGCACCATTTAATTTTCTGAAAATGAAACAATTATAGAAAGGTCAAAGATACCTGCTATCTCCAAAAATATGGTGGCCGCAGCAGTAAACTCTTCATAATATTTCTTTCTGGCTTGATACAGCAATATCTAACAGCACTTCTACTGGTAGGTCAAATCTTTCAAGCACCGGTTACCAACTTGAGCACTAACGGTCAGTTATTAGTGCAATCTCCACTCCCTCCAAGCTTCAGCAGCAAAGGAGCAGTCAAAATCAAGAACATATGCCAGAGTATCAGATGCATTTCACACAAGCCACTATTTCAGCTGTGCTAATACTGTCATCAGTAGCAATTATAGACAAGAATGTTTGACTAATCAGATGAAAGACTACAGAGACATCAACTTCATCTTCCTCCTATTAGCCATGAATAGAGTGTTACATGCATGATTATTCCACCATAATCAGCCACTTAAAGACCAAAAGAATGACAGCTATCCTTCACCATTTACTAACCTTCATGTTCTACTTATAGCCGTATAGTCTTACTCAACTAAAGCAGTATCTTCCATGTTCTAGAGCACTTGCAAGAAACAAAAGATGTGTTTTAGCCTTTTAGGCTTTAATCTTATTGATTTCACTTTCCTTTTATTTCATTTATTCAATATCATGCTTTTCTCTTTTTCGTTTTGCTTCTGACAGAAGAGAGATAAGTAATAATATCCCATTTATTAATGGCATACATTGCAGTTTAGTAGAATCCCCTTTATGTCAGAGTTAAATCATAATTGATCACTTCTGACGGACAGAATGCTACTCAAATGATACGATAAGTCGATATCCTTACACGTTGAAAGTAGACTTAAAAATGATGCCATATCATTACACGTGGATGGTATGCTTAAAAGGGTGGAAATTAATGATTGTAATATTATCTGAAATTGATGCCAAGGGGTTTGATAGCTACTATATATATATCAAAACCAGGGTCTAGAGTAAAACATACCACATAGACAAGCACAAACACTTTCAATTTTTGGGGAGAAACAACAGAGAAAGATAGATATGAATGACAAAGATGATAGTACGAATGAGCCTAACTATAGAGGAATCAAAGCAATGCCATTTGTCATAGGTAACTTAAAGATCCAGCGTCTGGCTAAGACCCAGGTTCTCTTTTCATAGTTAAACTTGTTAATTTGGGGTCAATTTGATGGGGTATTTCCTTCATATTCATGAATCATACAATTTGCAGGAAATGAGACATTTGAGAAGCTGGGGACAATTGGCACCACATCCAACCTCTTGGTCTATCTCACTAGTGTTTTTCACATGAACACCATCACTGCAACTAACTTCATTAACATCTTTAATGGCACATGCAATTTTGGGACGTTGGTCGGGGCGTTCCTCTCTGACACTTATTTTGGCCGCTATACAACCTTGGGATTTGCCTCAATCTCCTCTTTTCTGGTATCACCACTAACCTCCAGCTATCTTTTATCTCATCCTCCATATTGTAATATTGAAATACAATGCTGTGAATACCTAGTGGTTGACAGTTTCATACTACTACCATGTACAGTTTCACTAAGCACGTCAAAAATGGCTTTTATCTTTTCACAGAATAATAGAAAATTTTCCAAGGATCTGGCAACTTTCCAACACACCCCAAAAATTTAATCCATAAAGAATTAATGAATTATAATAGAGGGCCTTCTGTACCAAAATAATACTCTTATCAATCTAGGCATTAGGTAAAAGTCTAATCCTGTTTTTCTCCTGATTTTTAAAGGGAATGCTTGTGTTAACATTGACGGCAGCAATATCAAAGCTACACCCATCTCCCTGCAGTAAGGTAGAAACAGGCACGTGCAGTGGGCCAAATGCAGGTCAAATGGCTTTTCTGTTAAGTTCTTTTGGGCTTCTAGCAATTGGTGCTGCTGGTATACGGCCATGTAACTTGGCATTTGGAGCAGACCAATTTAATCCCAATACAGAATCAGGGAAAAGGGGAAGCAGCAGCTTCTTTAATTGGTACTACTTCACCTACACACTGGCTGTGATGGTTTCCATTACGGTCATCGTGTATGTGCAATCTGATGTGAGCTGGTCACTAGGGATGGCAATTCCGACAATTCTTATGTTCTTTTCATGTGCACTCTTCTTTGCGGGTTCAAGGATATATGTCAGAGTAGTACCTCAAGGTAGTCCTTTAACAAGCATCGGGCAAGTAATAGTAGCTAGTATCAAGAAGAGGCGATTGAAGTTGCCAGAGAATCCATCCATATCCCTTTTTAGCTATTATCCAGCCAATTATATTAACTCAAAGCTTCCCTACACAGATCAGTTCAGGTAACCAGCTTTAACCACTAACATGCAAAGCATTTCAAATGAAGTTTGATCCATAATGTTTACACTGAAAGTTTACGTCTTAAATTATGCTACTCCGTTTGTCCCCAAGTGAATACCTATTTTTACTTGGGACTATGCCCGATAAGTTCTAAAAAAGTTTCATAATGCCCGATAAGTTCCTTCCCTATGTTGTATTATGATGTTGTATTATGTTTCGAAAATACAACATCAATTAAGGCCATAATACTGCATTCCGGCGACCGGAGTCCGAAGCCCATGGACCGGCGATCAGATTCCGACCTCCGGCGACCGGATTCCGGCGATCGGCGGCCGGATTCTGGCCAAAATTGCCGGATTCCGGTGAAAATTGACCGGATTCCGCCGAAAATTGACCGGAATCCGGCATGCGGCGATAGCAGACGGCGGCGGCGGAGCTGGGCTGTGGCGGAGGCGGTGGTGCGGATGCAGTATTATGATTTTAAACTACTGCATAACTAAATGTTGTATTATACATAATACAACATGAGAACTTACGGGGCATTTTAATACAATGAGGAACTTAGTGGGAAGTGATTTGTTCCAAAAGGAACTTATGGGACAAATTCCATTTTTACTTTAAGGGACATTCTGAAAAAAAAAAAATCTGACCAAATTTAGTAGCATAAATGTATTTATACCTCGATTATCTATCTTATAAACATTTAGTATGCAAGTATACATTAATATATAGTCAAGGGTGAAAAATCATTTACAGACAATTTTGTAATAAAATATTGACATTCATTTAGGGATGTAGGGGCCTAGGGGGTATTACTTCACAAATATAGGTTTCTTGATTTGCTTTAGATGGGTATTTGATAGGCTAAAGTCGCAAGCCTCAAATTAACCAAAGACTTGGTGTGAGGACCCCGATCCGGAACCTACACGTGTCCCGAGTTGGTGCATCCTCAAACTAACCCAAATATACTAAATTTTGAAAACTTCGATATAACTTTCAAACATAACTAGATTACATAACCATTTCAAAACAACTCCACTACTCTCCACACCGGAGGAAGAGTGGACTAACTTTGAAAATACTAAATTGTTTTTGTTACAAAAGATTGTGGTTCCAACGTAGAAATTTAAGTTTATAATTACAAACTTCCATAGAGGAATTATAACAAAATATACTTTCTACGCCAACCTAACGTACCCCGACAATACCCAAAAGCTCACTGCCAAACTCCTTTCCGCCCTTACTTGGTCGGTCCGCCTGTCTCGGGATCTAAAAACATTAAAGGGAGAGGGGTGAGAATAAATCTCAGCAAGCTATTATGAATGCAGCAATATGTCAAATAAAATGCAACACATAACAAGTTGCACATAACACATTGGTAAAGCTGTAAACACCTTCCATTACCTTGGTTTACCTTTTCCCGTCTGAACAATAGTCGTACAACATTGGGTATAATAATACTCCAATCTTAAGTGAGCTGCTTAAGCAATACTCACATCTTATAAGACCCATTTTTCAGGAAACCAAATAAGATAGTAGCAACTCTGTAAGGCTTTTGGCTCACTACAGATGCTATACCCGACCTGTGGCCACAGGAGGGGATCTGCCACAGATATAACATAATCCGATCACATTAGGTCACACTTCCATAATTGATCGTATTATGTTATACCCCCAACATCAGCTGATTAACAAATTATCAAGCACATAATAGTTACTTGAAACATAATCCACAAAAAGGGATAACAATATAGCAACATGGTAAAATATACTCATGTCCAACCAATATCATAGTGCCACATTTATTCAACACACTATGCATAATATAAACAATGTATAAGAACTCAAGTAAGGCAAGGAAGTATCATCAATCCATCCTACAAGGTCATTATACAATAATACATAGCCTCTATGAAGGCCCAAGCTCAATTTACCAAGTGGAGGTCACCATTTATAAGTAGTCAATCAAACTTCCTAAACAAATTCTGGTTCAGATTCAAAGTGAGTTTCTGGGGTCTTGGGCGACCGCCCATACCACTTGGGCGACCGCCCAAGTGGGTTTCCAAAGGTATACTAGTTTCTGCCCTCTTGGGCGACCGCACACACCTCTTGGGCGACCGCCCAAGAGGTTTTCCAAGGTAAGCAAGTTTCTGACAGCATGGGCGGCCGCTCATGCCCCCTTGGGCGACCGCCCAAGTGCCCTTCCAGCAAATTTCCAGATTTCAACTCCTCTACTTAGCTTCAATTCCCTTTCTTTTTATCTACCCTAATTTCAAGAACACCAAGAGGATTTCCTAGCTTTACAAGAATCATCATAAATCATGTAACCCATAATAATGGAAACCTAGATTATTCATCACTAAATCTTCCACCCATTTCACCCTCTAAATCATCTTCCATGAATATTAACTTCATCCTATTTCATTTACCAACCATCCAACTCCTATAAGGTTTCCAAAGTATGAAACAAACATCATAAGAACAAGAATAACATTAAGGAGTTTATGAACAAGTAGAAGAAGGGAAATCATAACAACTCACCTTAGGATTTTTTGGATGAAAAGATGATTTTCTTAGCTTGATTGATTCCTCTAGTTGTCCCAACCTCAAAAGTACTCTTGGATTTGAAAATGGATGAGAAATGGGCTTGCTAGGTGCCTTGGAAGATGAGGCTTTCAATGGAGGTTTTCCATGGAGGGTTTTTGGCTAGATGGAAGTAAGAAGAATGATGAGGAGGTGAAAGGAGTATGAAAGGTATGGGTTGTTTTGACTAATTGGGACAAGGAGGATGAGTGAATTAAGGGGAGGCATGGCCCCCCATGCCACCAATACTCAAGGCTTTCACCAAATAACAATTTGGTTTCCTAATATTCCAAAGCATTTAAATTAAACCCTCCTACTCAAGTATTTATTCCACATACTTTAATCCTCCTTCCACATTTTATTCATTTTCTATTATTATATTTTTCCCAATGCTTTATTTTATTTCTCTAGAAATCCTAAGGGTTCTAAATTATCTTCCAACCATTTCATCTTGACATAAGAATGTAAAGACATAAAATAGACACATAAGTTAACATTAATATTAAAAGCATATAATATTATACTAAAATTGTGCCTAGGGTTAGGGTCGTTACACTCACTCCCCCTTAAAGAAAATTCGTCCCGAATTTTAAAAAGACTTACTTGGATTTTCAAACAACCAGGGGTATTTCGCTCTCATCTCCGACTCTATCTCCCACGTTGCTTCCTCAACGGTATGATTCTTCCAAAGGACCTTCACTATAGGGATACTCTTAGTTCTCAAGTCCTTAACTTGGAATTATAAGACTCTTAACGGTTCTTCAACATAAGACATGTCTGCTTGAACATCATCGGGGGGAGAACTCAAAATATGGGAAGGATCATGGCAATACTTTCTCAACATAGAAACATGGAAAACATCATGGAGTAAAGAAAAAGACGGAGGTAATGCCAACCGGTAAGCCAAATCCCCAATCTTCTCTAGAATCTCAAACGGACCAACGAACCTCGGAGCCAATTTACCCTTATTACCAAACCTTTTGATTCCCGTCCTCGGAGAGACCTTCAAGAACACAAAATCACCAACCTGAAAAGATAAATCCCGTCTTCTATTGTCGGCGTAGCTTTTCTGTCTACTCTGAGCCGTCTTCAATCTATCCCGAATCACCTTGATCTTCTCCGTTGAATCTCTAACCAAATTCGGGCCCCAAAGTCTCGCTTCACCAACCTCGTCCCAACACATCGGAGATCGACACTTCCTACCATACAACGCTTCATACGGAGCCATCTCAATACTAGACTGATAACTGTTGTTGTAGGCAAACTCCACTAAAGGTAAATGATCTTCCCAAGACAATTGGAAATCCATCACACAAGCCCGTAACATATCCTCAAGTATCTGAATAGTTCTCTCGGACTGACCATCGGTTTGAGGATGAAACGCCGTACTGAAACACAATTTAGAACCCAAGGCTTCATGCAATGCTCTCCAAAATCTAGAAGTAAACCTCGGATCTCTGTCGGAAACAATACTAACCGGAACCCCGTGAAGTCTCACAATCTCCTTCATATATAACTGAGCTAACTTCTCTAACGAAAACTTGGTTGATACCGGAAGAAAATGAGCCGACTTCGTCAACCGATCCACAATAACCCAAATAGCATCCATCTTCTTCGCGGTAAGAGGCAAACCCGAAACAAAATCCATCGAGATCCCTTCCCATTTCCATTCCGGAATATCCAATGGTTGAAGTAGTCCCGCCGGTCTCTGATGTTCAGCCTTAATCTGTTGACAAGTCAAACACTTAGATACAAAATCCGCAATTTCCCTCTTCATACCATTCCACCAATACCCACGTTTCAAGTCTTGATACATTTTCGTACTACCCGGATGAATCGCAAACTTGGACTTATGGCCATCCTTTAAGACACGCCTCTTGATTTCCGGTGATGAAGGAACGCAAATTCTCCCTTGGAAGGTTAAAATCCCATCTCTATTCAACTCAAATTCCCCGGCTTTCCCATCTTGCACTTGATCTAAAATTTTCTTCAACTCCGGATCACCTTGTTGAGCTTCCTTCAAATCTCCATACAATGTAGGAACGGCTCGAACATTCGCAATGATTACCTCACTCTTCAATTCTCGGGAACTCAAAGCTGTCACATACGCCTTTCGGCTAATCGCATCCGCCACTACATTGGCCTTCCCCGGATGATAAGAAATTACACAATCAAAATCCTTCAAGAACTCAAGCCATCTCCTTTGTCGGTTGTTCAACTCCTTTTGGGTAAATAAGTACTTCAAACTCTTATGATCGGTGAATATCTCAAATTTCGCCCCATAAAGGTAATGCTTCCATTTATGTAACGCAAACACGATCGCCGCCAATTCCATATCATGAGTAGGGTAATTCTGTTCCGCCGGTGATAACTTCCTAGAGGCATACGCAATAACTTTCCCATTTTGCATTAGAACACATCCCAAACCCGCCTTCGAGGCATCACTATAGATCACAAAATTCTCACAACCATCCGGAAGGGTAAGAACAGGAGCCGTCGTCAACCTCTTCTTCAACTCATTAAAACTTTCTTCACATTTAGAATCCCATACGAATGATACATCTTTCCGAGTCAACCTAGTCAATGGAGTCGCAATCCGAGAAAAACCCTCTATAAACCTTCGGTAATACCCCGCCAAACCAAGGAAACTACGAACCTCAGTCACAGTCGAAGGTTGCTTCCAATTAACCACGGCTTCAATTTTCGAAGGATCCACGGAAATCCCCGAACTCGACACAACATGCCCCAAGAAAGAAACCTGCTCAAGCCAAAACTCACACTTGCTGAACTTGGCGTACAGCTGCTTCTCACGGAGAACTGACAAGACAATCCTCAAATGATTTTCATGCTCTTCCCGGGACTTAGAATAAACAAGGATATCATCAATGAATACCATCACAAAGCTATCAAGATAAGGCTTGAAAACACGGTTCATCATATCCATGAACACGGCTGGAGCATTAGTCAACCCAAAAGGCATCACAACAAACTCATAGTGACCATATCTAGTTCGGAAAGCTGTTTTGGCAATATCATCCGGCCTAATCTTCAACTGATGGTATCCGCTTCTCAAATCAAGCTTTGAGTAGATAACGGAACCTTGGAGTTGATCAAATAAATCATCTATATGCGGAAGAGGATACTTATTCTTTATGGTGGCTTGGTTCAACAAACGATAATCTATACATAATCGTAAGGTACCATCCTTCTTCCTAACAAATAGAACCGGTGCTCCCCACGGAGACACACTAGGGCGAATAAAACCCCGGTCTAGCAATTCTTGCAATTGGACCTTCAACTCTTTTAACTCGGCCGGAGCCATTCTATAGGGTGTTTTAGAGATAGGGGCGGTACCGGGTACTAAGTCAATACAAAACTCTACCTCACGATCCGGAGGCATAGAGTACTCACTAGAAAACACGTCACTAAACTCATTCACAACCGGGACATGAGCTAACTCGGGGGGACTTCTTATTGGAATCTACCACATAAGCCAAGTAACCCGCACACCCCTTAGATAGCATCTTTCTAGCTTTTAAAGCAGAAATGACATGTAAACCGAACATAGATTTATCCGCATCAAATATAAAAGTAGGCACATCAGGCATAGCAAATGAGACTCGTTTTCTACGACAGTCTACCAAAGCATGACACTGACTCAACCAATCCATCCCAAGGATCACATCAAAATCACGGATTGGTAACTCGACCAAATCCACCGGCAATACATGCCCACATATAGTCACATCACACCCACGATATATCAAAGAAGATGCAAGGCACTCTCCCATAGGATTAGAGACCTCCAACACGTAAGGCATAGATTCAGGCAAAATGTGCAATGAGAATGCAAAATGAGATGGCACAAATGAATGGGAGGACCCGGGATCTATAAGAATGCGGGCCTTAACTCCTGAGACAGGGACTATACCTCTAATGACGGCATTGGGATCGACCTCTCCTCGACCCAAAGCAAATACTCGACCTTGCACTCTATCTTTGGGTTTCCCGTCGACATCTCTCTTCACACCACTACCTTGTCCCCCTTGACCACTACCCGAAGCTTGCTTATTCTGCCACTTGGGACAATTCCTCCGGAAATGGCCTGTCGCCCCACACTCTAAACACCGACCTTGCTTGCTCCAACACTTGTCCTCCGAATGCCCTTGCTTCTTGCAATATCCACACGATGCCCCAAACTGACCTGGAGTCGATCGATTTGCCGGAGCCGCTACGTTTCCTCCTCGATTTGCTCCCGGAGTGAATGCCCTTGGCTGCCCTCTGTTCTGTCCCGAACCTTGACCTTGGAATCTATTTCTGTTCCCACCTTCATTTTTACCACGATGCTCCTCTATATCATTCTCAATCCGATACGCCATATTCACAGCCGCTTGGAAGTTGGCGAAGTCATGAGTCAAAAGCTGCTTCCGGAACTCCACCCTTAAGCCCTTCACAAACCGGTAGATCCGCCTCTCCTCATCTGGCACCAAATGAGGACAATATCGGGCTAACTCCGTAAACTTTGCTGAATACTGTGCTATAGACATTGCCCTCGCTCCAATTTCGTAAACTCAACCTCCTTCTTATCTCTAGTCACCATCGGAACAAAGTGATCCGGGAACTTACGTGTGAAATTTTCCCAAGTCTGCGGTGTCAAATCCCGGTCCCAACCATCCTTCACTACTCGCCACCGGTTCGCGGGTCCTTCCAACTTGAAAACGGCACATCTCACCTTTTCTGCATCCGAACTCTCCATAGCCAAGAAAATCTTATTCATCGCTTCAAGCCATCTCTCCGCCTTCACCGGATCCGGATCTCCGTTGAAGCTAGGAGGAGACATCTTCACGAACTTCTCTAGACCATGGTGCCCTTGCCTACCTTCGGTTTGTTGTTATGCCCTACCTTGATTCTGATTTGCCATATTCTGAAGAAACACTCGGAACATATCTATCATTTCGGCATTCGGATTTCCAACATTTCCCAAAGCCCGATCCTGATCTCCACCATTACCCGCCATTAGTACAAACTCCTGCATTAAACACTCGGCGTCAGTTATCACACACTCTCACTCAGCTAGACTCTACCCGAGAACTCTAACCGAGCTCTGATACCAACTGTGAGGACCCCGACCCGGAACCTACACGTGTCCCGAGTTGGTGCATCCTCAAACTAACCCAAATATACTAAACTTTGAAAACTTCGATATAACTTTCAAACATAACTAGATTACATAACCATTTCAAAACAACTCCACTACTCTCCACACCGGAGGAAGAGTGGACTAACTTTGAAAATACTAAATTGTTTTTGCTACAAAAGATTGTGGTTCCAACGTAGAAATTTAAGTTTATAATTACAAACTTTCATAGAGGAATTATAACAAAATATACTTTCTACGCCAACCTAACGTACCCCGACAATACCTAAAAGCTCACTGCCAAACTCCTTTCCGCCCTTACTTGGTCGGTCCGCCTGTCTCGGGATCTAAAAAATTAAAGGGAGAGGGGTGAGAATAAATCTCAGCAAGCTATTATGAATGCAGCAATATGCCAAATAAAATGCAACACATAACAAGTTGCACATAACACATTGGTAAAGCTGTAAACACCTTCCATTATCTTGGTTTACCTTTTCCCGCCTGAACAATAGTCGTACAACATTGGGTATAATAATACTCCAATCTTAAGTGAGCTGCTTAAGCAATACTCACATCTTATAAGACCCGTTTTTCAGGAAACCAAATAAGATAGTAGCAACTATGTAAGGATTTTGGCTCACTACAGATGCTATACCCCGACCTATGGCCACAGGAGGAGACGGTCACAGATATAACATAATCCGATCACATTAGGTCACACTTCCATAATTGATCGTATTATGTTATACCCCCAACATCAGTTGATTAACAAATTATCAAGCACATAATAGTTACTTGAAACATAATCCACAAAAAGGGATAACAATATAGCAACATGGTAAAATATACTCATGTCCAACCAATATCATAGTGCCACATTTATTCAACACACTATGCATAATATAAACAATGTATAAGAACTCAAGTAAGGCAAGGAAGTATCATCAATCCATCCTACAAGGTCATTATACAATAATACATAGCCTCTATGAAGGCCCAAGCTCAATTTACCAAGTGGAGGTCACCATTTATAAGTAGTCAATCAAACTTCCTAAACAAATTCTGGTTCAGATTCAAAGTGATTTTCTGGGGTCTTGGGCGACCGCCCAAGTGGGTTTCCAAAGGTATACTAGTTTCTGCCCTCTTGGGCGAATGCACACACCTCTTGGGCGACCGCCCAAGAGGTTTTCCAAGGTAAGCAAGTTTCTGACAGCATGGGCGGCCGCTCATGCCCCCTTGGGCGACCGCCCAAGTGCCCTTCCAGCAAATTCCCAGATTTCAACTCCTCTGCTTAGCTTCAATTCCCTTTCTTTTTATCTACCCTAATTTCAAGAACACCAAGAGGATTTCCTAGCTTTACAAGAATCATCATAAATCATGTAACCCATAATAATGGAAACCTAGATTATTCATCACTAAATCTTCCACCCATTTCACCCTCTAAATCATCTTCCATGAATATTAACTTCATCCTATTTCATTTACCAACCATCCAACTCCTATAAGGTTTCCAAAGTATGAAACAAACATCATAAGAACAAGAATAACATTAAGGAGTTTATGAACAAGTAGAAGAAGGGAAATCATAACAACTCACCTTAGGATTTTTTGGATGAAAAGATGATTTTCTTAGCTTGATTGATTCCTCTAGTTGTTCCAACCTCAAAAGTACTCTTGGATTTGAAAATGGATGAGAAATTGGCTTGCTAGGTGCCTTGGAAGATGAGGCTTTCAATGGAGGTTTTCCATGGAGGGTTTTTGGCTAGATGGAAGTAAGAAGAATGATGAGGAGGTGAAAAGAGTATGGAATATGGGTTGTTTTGACTAATTGGGACAAGGAGGATGAGTGAATTAAGGGGAGGCATGGCCCCCCATGCCACCAATACTCAAGGCTTTCACCAAATAACAATTTGGTCCCCTAATATTCCAAAGCATTTAAATTAAACCCTCCTACTCAAGTATTTATTCCACATACTTTAATCCTCCTTCCACATTTTATTCATTTTCTATTATTATATTTTTCCCAATGCTTTATTTTATTTCTCTAGAAATCCTAAGGGTTCTAAATTATCTTCCAACTATTTCATCTTGACATAAGAATGTAAAGACATAAAATAGACACATAAGTTAACATTAATATTAAAAGCATATAATATTATACTAAAATTGTGCCTAGGGTTAGGGTCGTTACACTTGGCCACAATAATGTAGCTAGAGCAAGTCCAGGATCGAACACGAGGAACGGTTATAAGTTTGCACAATTGTCACTTGACAAGATTGAGGGTCTAAGATTGATTTTTATTACTTCCTAAAACGGGAATAAAACTAGATTGTAAACAAATAAAGGAACACACTTTGGATTAATTAATATCCCCGTTTATCATTCAAATATCATCGGTCAACTCTTTTCAATTTTATCCTATTCACTCGATCACGAATATAATATTCACTCGATCACGATATGTATTTCAATCTCTATCTCTTTATTAGTTAATAGCAGTGTAACCCTAATCAATATTAAAACCTAACTGACACGGTCCAGATTAACAATACCAACTGATTACCGATTTAAGAGATTAAGATCGAGAACACTTTCTAATATTATTTCAATTAGATAATTGTTTATTTTCTCCTACTTCACAATCCACCATGACACATGCATGGACTATAAAGTTGTTACTTGTGAAACTCTAAATTGACACAATCTTAGGGGATTCTAGCAATAAATCAAGAACCAAGATTTTACAATCGGCCTAATTGCAAAACCATATAAATAGGATAAAAGAGATGAAAAGAAATTAACCTCAATTGAATTCAAGAACGGTTCCAATAATTAAATCTAAAGCAAAAGGGTTTAGTTCGCCATGAACAATATAATAAATCTCTCAAGGAAAAAGAAAAGTTGGAACCCTAATTATTTTCTAAAAGGAAGTATACTCCACCCTAAAAACCTAAATCTAAAAAGGAAAAGAAAAGGAAAAGAAAAAGAAAAGAAAAAGCTTCCAAACCCGAGTTGGTCTTATGAAAAACGCGTTTTTCCTGTCACTTAGGAAAAACGTGTTTTGGGTTCCCCGTTTATGCCAGTGCCTGTTTAACAAAGTGCCAGTGTGATAAAGTGCCAGTGCATGTGTAACAAAATGCCAGTGAAAAAAGTGTCAGTACCAATTTAACAAAGTGCCAGTGTAAACTGGCACTGGCACTTTGTTAAACTGACACCGGCACTTTTACACGGGCACTTTTATATACATGAACTGGCACTCTTCACACTGGCACTCTGTTCCACTAACACTGGTACTTTGTTACACTAATATTTTTGCTGGCTCTAAAAAACACAAGTACTGGCATTCAAAAAAACATGGACTGGCATTCAAAATCACGTACACTGGCACTCAAATACACATACGCTGGCACTCAAAAAACACTGGTAATCATTTTTGCTGACATTCAAAAAAACATGGACTGGCATTCCAAAAAACATGTACTGGCATTCAAAAATTATGTACACTGGCATTTTCAAATTCACAAAACGCAAAAGCACTGATTTGTTCTGCACCACAGATTATACTGGCATTCCACAATATATAAACTGGCATTTGAAAACTAGAGCACTGGCATTTCAAAACTAGAGGACGGTGAAACCACCCCTCCAAATTCGATCTGCAAACGGCAAAAACCCCAATCCCAATTAAATAATGCGTTCGATCCAATTTCTTCTTCTTCTTCATTCGCAAATAACGGCTCAGGGCTAAGACAAGGGAACGGTGTTGTTGAGGAGAGGCACGGTGGAGGCAAGCCAGGATTTGGCCGAGAAGATGGTGGGGGAGTTCTGGCTTGATTTGGGAGAGAGGGAGAGCTCGGTTGTTGTTGGTTTGAGAGAGGAATTGGAAGAGAGTAGATCGGGGAAGAAGGTAATTGGGGAAGAGGGAGGTCGCCGGTTGAGGGAGATAAGGAAAGCTCTTCCGGCGTTCATGGCTTTTGTGGATGGGAGGCGGAAGAGTTGGTCTTGGCCGGAGAAGAAGGTGATTGCGTCTACTGAGAGAAATTAGAGAGAGAGAGAGCTCGTGATTGGAAAAACACGTTTTTTCAATTGTTTAGAAAAAACGCGTTTTTTACAAGTTTTTGGCTCCAAACCCACGCCAGGAAAAAGGAAAATAAAGAAAAGGTTTTCAAAGTCAACGATTTCAAAGTCAACTAAGTGAGGTAGTCGTGGGCAAGACTCGTGTAACAAAAATCTCTCGGTGCTGAAAGGAGGAACTATTCGTGCAAATTAGCACCATTCGTACTTCCAATCTTTTCCAACTTCTAGTTTTTCACTTTGGTCACTCAAGTTTCCTGATTTACAATTTAATCCTTCAAGTTTTCAGATCTGCATTTTAGCCCCTGAACTTTAGAATTCCAGTTTACTCTCCAGTTTTCCATAATTGCAGTTTGGTCCCTGGATTACTCAAATTTCTGCAAAACAGCCTTCATCTTCACAATCTTGATCCTCTTTTTGCTTGACTTTTGCTTCTTGAGAATATTACATCCGAATATAAAATAAAGCAACTCAAATACCCTCGGATTATAATAAAATCTCACTAAATCCTCTCAATACATATTTCACTCAAATTATATCAAACCTATACTAAATACATGAAAATAAAGAATTATAGGGACGGAAACATAGAAAATAGATAGTATAAATTATGTCATATCATTATTGGATAAACATTTACATGTTCAAAAAGAATTGTTACCTGGCATTTCTTGCTATGCATGGCTCATCCAAATATCACCTCTACTTCAGTAATTTTTTCCGCTAGCTGGCTAACCAAGAGAGTGTAAAATCAGTTTTCTCAGCAAAGCAGCAATTGTAACTGTTGAAGATCAAATCAAAGCAGATGGATCAGGGACGAAGCCATGGAGGCTTTGCAGTATTCAACAAGTAGAAGAAGTCAAATGCTTGTTGAGATTGATGCCCATATGGATTGTCGGAGTTGTCTACTACATCTCAATCATTCAACAGCAAACTTACGTAGTATTTCAAGCCATTCAATCCGATAGAAGCGTGAAGAACAGCAATTTCAAGATTCCAGCAGCATCTTACTCTGTCTTTACCATGCTAAGCCTCACAATCTGGTTACCTCTGTATGACAGATTGATTATTCCATTGCTCCGAAGACTAACAAAAATAGAAGACGGAATCACACTCCTCCAAAAGATAGGTGTTGGCCTTTTTCTATCTATAATCACTATGTTTGTATCAGCCTTGGTTGAATATCGAAGGAGGACCATGGCAATGACTAAGCCAACATTGGGATTAGAGCCAAGACAAGGTGCCATTTCCTCAATGTCAGGGTCTTGGTTGATTGCTCAATTGGTACTAGCGGGACTCTCAGAAGGATTTGCGCTTATTGGCCAAGTCGAATTCTACTATAAGCAGTTCCCAGAAAACATGAGAAGCTTTGCTGGGTCTTTCTTGTTTTGTAGCCTGGCGATGTCAAGTTATTTCAGTAGCTTTTTGATTTCAACAATTCACCACATTACAGGAAAAGCTGAGAATGGAAACTGGCTGGCACAAGATCTTAACAAGGGGAAACTGGATTACTTCTATTACCTGGTTGCAGCTTTGGAGGTCTTGAATTTGGGTGGCTTTCTATTGTTGGCGAAGTGGTACAGGTACAAAGGTACAGGAAACAACACCCTCAACAGGTTTACATAATTATCTAGATATCTATACAAATTGCAAAGACAAATCCCCTCCCATTCCTCAGCTTCCCCCAGCCACTTGTCCCCATGAACAAGATAGCTCCCTGATATAAGTACCATTATCATGTATGCCTTCATCATCATGGGCTTCTCTTGAGACTTGTTACTTGATTTTGGTTCCAGTATCCTTTAATTGTGACAGGTTCCATAATATCTCTCTTGAAGGAATAATCACACAGATGCATCTTATATACAATGCCATTAGAAATCTTATTTACCATATAAATCAAACTTGACAGTGCTTGAAGATACTCAGCCAAACACTGTCAACTTAATTGACCACATGCCAGCACTTGTATATAACTAACAAACTCATCCTCTTAGGGAAAATCATCATCGGATTTGGATCAATTCAATGGGCCTATTCAGATTGAAAATGGTGAAGGGTCGGACAACTTGGCTTTTGATCATGATCAAGAGAGGGAATCACCCTTAGTTGATGTTCAGGATGGTATAAACAGTGTCCAAGTTGATATTCAATTTAATCAGGATTCGGAGAATTATCATAGGATTATGAGAGAAAGGGTTATCGCTAAGGTTCGGGCGATACAAGATGCGCCTTGTTTACGTCCCCCCCGTAGCTTGTAAGCCGAACCCAAAATACTATAATACCGAGTTTATAAACCCAAAAAACCTAAAAGTAGCTCTTACTCCTCCGGAAAAGTTTGATTCTGAACCAAAAAAAGGAGGTCTCTCTGACACATCTCCCTCTGCGTTTGAAGAAGCTCGTCTTTATGGTGGTATTGTTGGAGGAGCTCATGTTGGTCCTTGGGCGCCAAGGGCTGATAGCGAAAATTGGGAAGATTTTTACGATGAAGAAGACGGTTTTCAACCAGTAAAAGGAAAACGAGGAAAATCTGCTTCCAAAGCTAAAGCAAAGAAAAATAAGCCTAAGAGGCAATGGAACTACTCAAGGCAGTTTGACTGACCTTTTATTTATTTATTTTTTATTTTATTTTTTATTTTTTATTTTTTTGTGTGATGGTTTAGGCCTTTTCCCCCATCACTTGTAATTTTTATTTCATCTTAATAAAATTCTAGGGGGCATTGCCCTTTTCGTTAAAAAAAAAAAAAAAGTATATAACTAACAAACTTGAAAATTCATTCACACTTCCTAGTGCCACACCAGCAGCATTACTTGGTTCGATTTAGAAAGAATATTTCTGTAGAATTAAAAGAAGAAAAGGAAGAGGGAAAAGTTGTCAGCTACATATACATATAGATGATCTATCCTACAAAGTTCAGTAAAACTAGCTTTATTTCAGAATTAGTAGCAAGTAGCGCGGGGTGCTATATAAAGCCTATACACTGATGATCTCACACTCACGCTTACAAATAGTCGAGCTAGAACTCATAATTACAAACACAAATCACAACACTAAAAACTAGAGAGTAATCAACAAGTAAAATTTAAGAACGAGTCTCACATACAGTACACAGAACATATTTTATGAGAGGTAAACAGAGAGATCACCTTCTACTAATGTAATCATCATAACCTCTCCGAAGCACCAATCCAGAGTCTGGACCACCTTCATTCAATCAAAAATGATGAAAATTGAATTTAAGAATTAGGAATTTTACAATATTTGGGGGTATATGTTATGCCATTATCACTACTTAGCATGAATTAGTTAACCCTAGTTGTAAGAGTCTACGGCAAATATAATAGGGGAAGCAAATGCTGGTTGTGGAATGGAACAGTAAAATAGAAAAGAAAATGAAAGATTATTTACCATCGATAATCCTTCACCGTTATCCGCTCGCCGTCATCTACAGTTGGTGGCAGAATTTGGTGGGGGTGCGATCCATCGCTGTCGCGGTGGCGATTCAGGGCATGTAATATGAATTGTGAATGGAAAGGTTTCAAATTTTGATTCCTCCAAAGACACCCGCCCCGCCACAATTACTTTAAGAAAATTGTTTTTTTTTTTTTTGGATTTTTACCAATAAAGACCTTGAGATAGATGGGAATTTATCAATAAAAACAGTACATTTTAAATTCTATCTTAGGATCCAAAAGTTGAAATCAAAACGCCCGTAGAGTCCCTCACCATGTTTATAACAATTTAAATGTCCAAACTACCCTTCTTTCTCTCTATGCGCCAACTCCCCTTCTCTCTCTAATCGCAATTCCGTTCGCAGTAATGAAGAACGATTATGATGGCGATCGTCGTCTTCATCAATCTCCGAATCATCTTTCCTTCAATTTCTCTAAACCAAGACTCCTTCAATGCTCCGAAGTCGTCCCGGAGAAGAATTTGCTGAAGATAAAGAGAAGATGATCGAGGTGGTGTTGAACGATCGATTGGGGAAGAAGGTGAGTGTCAAGTGCAACGAAGATGACACCATCTCTTCAGCACGAACAACAAATCGAAGAACATATTTTCAAGATTCTCTCTTGAAGCTCATCTCTTTATCCTATCATTCTGTAACAACCCTAAAAATTGATACTCTTTATTTATTTAAATATGATTTTTCTTAATTAATTATGTTAGTTATTTAAATTAATTAATTTAAATTAATTATTTGAATTATTCCTTTTCCTAGATGGACTAGGATTAGATGGGCTTGATTGTGTCAACTTAGGTTATTTGTTTTGGGTTGGACTCTACTTAACAATTGAATTAGAAAAGTATAAACCCAAGTAAATACATCCATTAACCCTAGGCCTCTTGGTGGTATCTGTAACTGTAACTGATGGAAGACAAAAGGGGTCGAGCTCTCCATATTCTCAACGGCAAAATAGAATAGGAAGGAGCCGCATGGGATATATAAATAGAGAGAGGGTCACGGCTGGGAGAGGATTACGCCAAGTGAGAGAGAAACCGCTAGAGAGAGAGATCGCAGAAGAAGCAGAAGGAGGAAGACGAGGCAGGAAGGAGAAGGAGGAGAAAACCTCCATTGTTGTGTGTCCCAAGCTCAAGGAAAAAGGTAAATAATCCTTCTATGTTGGAATTATATGGTAGGAAAACTTAGAGGAACCTAGAAGCTAAAATAAGATTAAGGTTGGAAAGGAAAATCAAGCTATTATGTTGATAATCTCTGAAATTCTGATTGTGTTGAATTGAATGTTGAAACCCGAGAGATATAAGGTAAAGAATAGTGATGGAAAACAGATTATGGGTTGTGATGAATAAATTATGAAACATTATTTGTTGAGTATAACCAAGAATTTGGCAGATTGCTGATGAATGAATGCTGAAACATTATTGTTTGATTATAACCAAGGATTTAGGCATGAAAGATATTGAATATTGATTCAAGTATGTCATGCTAGGAATCGTATAATGAGCTAGGGTGGTGTATGTGTGTATTTTGTGTGTAGTGTGTGTGCGTATGTGTCTGTTGTGTGGGTGTGAATGGCTGCCGTGTGTGTGGGGGGTGAAAGTCAGGTGTCAGAGTGCAGATTTTGTGTCTGTTGCTGCTGATGGTTAGGTGCGGGTATGTGTTGTGTGTGTGCGTATAGGGCTGTACAGAAGGGTATGTGGCTGTACAGAGGAGTGCATGTGTGTGTGGTGTGTGTTGGGTGTGTTTATATGTGTTGTGGGTCTGCTGAGTATGTATATGTGTTGTGTGGGTCTGTATAGTGGATGTACAGAGGGGTGCCTCTGTGTGTGGTATGTCGTGTGTGTGTGTTAATGTGTGTTTTGTATGCTGAATAAGGTGAATTTGGTGTGTGTAAGTGTAGTATTGGAGGTAATGAATGGGAATTGATCCTAGAAACCCTAGGGATGTTTTGGTAACATTGTTAGGGTATTAGTTAACCATAAAAGGAGTTAAGTAGAATAACTCATAGGTTAACCAAGTGGATTAAAATGATTAAAGGTACTAAGTAGATAGAAGTAAATTGTACCTAAAGTTGAGATTTCGCTTTTGCATGATTGTAGATTCGTGCAAGAAGGATTCACAAGGAAACGCAAGTAACCCAAGGTAAGGGATTACGTTCCTTAAGTATTTGAGATTCATCCTTTAATGTAGGATTTCTCATAATTCTTTCAAGCGCAGCTACTAATGGCCGGTAGCATTTGAACTCTGATGTTGATATAACGTCTTTTGATTATCTTACCCTTGATATATGTTGTTCAATGGGTATCCAAGTGAATTGAAATTGCCTTATGTATTCTTGTACCTGGAATACTATGTGAACTATAACTGTATCTAATTGAAACAGGTGCGGTTAGATTAGTCTGATTGAAAAGGACTAATTAAGATAGTCTAGTTTGATTGAAAAGAACTTAGACTTTTAAATTGCTACTTGATGAAGTAGTTTGATTATCATGATATATCATAATAAGGGAGCACCCTGAAAAGGTGTAAGGGCTCTCATTCTCTTAACACCCTGAAAAGGTGTGACACCCTGAAAGGTGTTTGAAACTCTGGAATTGACGAACTTGTGATGGGTCCATGTTCTCTTTAAGTATGATAACTGTAGTTTGAATGTGTACAGTTAAGATTATTGTTGATAGCCTTTCGTTGAAATATAATTGATTGGTTTCGTTCTTTCGGTCATCTTTCCTTAGTACCCGGAGAGATTCCGTATGAACTTGCTGAGCATTGTTCGCTCACCCCTTTTTCTTATTTTTCCTCCCAGGTAAGCAGTAGGAGAAGTTGATCGATCGCAGGGATAGCGGCTTGAATCGGGGTTAGGGTTTGGCGTTAATCATTATGTACTTATCGAGCTAGTGGGTTGTACTAGCCGTTAAGGTTGAAAGACAGTTATTTTCCGCATTTGAATTACGGATAGATGTACTAGCCGTTAAAGTATCTCGATTTGGGAATTTTATTTATGAATGGAATTATGTTTATTAATGAAAAGTTGGGGTCGTTACACATTCTCTCTCTCAGAGACTCCAACTAGCAGCTTTAGATCTCAAAGAAACAGTATTTTCCATCTTTCTTTTCTCCCTTTTGCTTGGATGATTAATTTTTTTGAATGTTCATATATTTTCATTGAGGTGCAGACCAAGTGTTTGTGGAATTGTCACAGCTTTTGCAACATCAGGTTGCCCTTTTTTTTGCTTGTGAAAGACTGAAATATATTGAGAAATTATGTGTGAAGGAAGAAGATACCCAATTGAAACAGGAATCATATTGAATTGTGTATTTATGATGTTCCTGAATGTATGCAAATGGAATTCTGCAAATGGAATTCTGCATCTTTTGTTTACAGGGGATTCAAATGGGTGTTGCTCTTTCTCAGTTTTTGCTTAATATTGATGGAGCATCTGGGGCAGTAAACTTACTTGGGATTGTGGGTAGTTGCATTATTTTACTGTATGATATATATATCACTCTTAATATTGATGGAGCATCTGGGTCATCCCTGTCTCTCTTATGTGTTTCTATTTTCAAGGAAAATGTTAGAGAAATGGGGCAAACTTACTTGGGATTGTGTGTTTCTATTTTGTTTACAGGGGATTCAAATGGGTGCTTGGATGATGTGCAGGAAGTGTTTGATGAAATGCCGGAAAGAAGTGTGGTTATAATTTTGGTAACCACTAAAGCAATCAGCAAAGAATTGCTCGTGTGAGTGTTTTATAGTAGTCACGATTGTGCTTCTGCATGCACTCTTATTTTATGGTTATAATTGTTCTTTGCTTAACCTTATGATTCAAAGTTTTACTCGATGATTGCGCTTCTGCATGTACTCTTCTTACCCACCCCTAAGAAAAATTCAAGGAACTAAAGCTCTTTAGCGCTCCTAATCTTCATGTGCTGGTCAATTCTTTTGCCAACAAAAGTTTTTTTTTTAACCCGTGTAAGTTTTTCTGTCAGTATTCTCGGTCAAGGTTCTGATGCTGTTTTATCCATATTATTTTTGTAGAGCGCGTCACGTTCCCAGAAGTTCTGATCGCATTGAGAATGTCTGGCCATCTTCTACTTGGTATTGTCCGGATTTATTCAAAGAAAATTGACCACCTATACCAAGATTATAATGTCCTTTTCATTGGGATAAGCAAGGCTTTTGATGCTTCTACAAATGTTAATCTACCGAAAGATGCTACCCATGCAAAATCTGATGATGTCACTTTACCTTCGCCTAGTAAATTTGCAGTTGATGAGTTGGATTTGGATGAGTACAGTCCAGAAAGGTAATTTCTTAGCACATTTACTTTTCTCCCCCGTCTATTCTCCCCATTAGTATTTTGACCCATTTTGATTTTTAGGTTTCATGATAATCATCGTAAGAGCCTCGAGGATATAACGCTCACAGGTGATTTTATTAAAAGTTGTATCTATTAGGCTTGATACTCTCTCCCACTTTGTAACTGATGCATTACCCAAGCACAAACGTTTGGATCAGAAATCATTTTCTTGCCGATCAAATTCCAGTTGGAAGAGATCTTTATATTGCCGTCAATATTAGTGTGGTAATAGGATTAGCTCACCGTATTTGGTTAATTATTTCTTGTATATGATTGCACTTCAATCAACTGATAGTTATTTTTTTTATTTTCTTTTATTATTATTTTTTCCTAGGGATTCACCACACTTAGAAGATGCTCCTGGATCAGGGCCCGTGCCAATGGAGGAAGAGTATGCCTTTGAAAATCAGAAATACTGTCGGTTAGGTTTAATCCTTTAGGAGAAGTAACTAATATGAAAATCAGTTATTGTGCATAACTGTGCGATAGATTTCAATGTTTTTATGTAATTCTTTTATAGAACAACAGTGAGGTCTAATTCACAGTTGTTGGTTATGATGTGAATAACTGTGAAATATTTTTCACACTTCTAAAACGGTGAAGTTAGTTTCACAGTTATTTAAGAATGTGAAATAGTTTGGTTTTTGACCTTTCTAAACTGAGAACTATGAGGTTAATTTCACAGTTAATTTCGCAGTTATTCATGATTGTTTGTACACAACTGTGAGGTAAATTTCTCAGTTATGATTATTGAGGCCACTTTCTCGATTATTGTGCATAATTGTGTGATAGATTTCACTGTTTTTATGTCATTCTTTTATAGAACAGTGAGGTCTATTTCACAGTTGTTGGTTGTGATGTGAATAACTATGAAATATTTTTCACACTTCTAAAACTGTGAGGTCAGTTTCACAGTTATTTATGAATGTGAAATTGTTTGGTTTTTGACATTTCTAAACTGAGAACTGTGATGTTAATTTCACAGTTAATTTGGTACTTAGTATGTTTGGTTTACCCGTTATTTATCTGTTATTCATGATTGTTTGTGCACAACTGTGAGGTCAATTTCTCAGTTATGATTGTTGAGGTCACTTTCTCGATTATTGTGCATAACTGTGTGATAGATTTCACTGTTTTTATTTCATTCTTTTATAAAATAACATTTATTATGAAACGGGGAGTATATTTATAAGGTTCAAAATCTTAAGATCTAATATATTTAATTTGAATCATAATTTTATTTATATATAACTCATAGAAAATCATAATTTTTTAAAATTCTATTTATAGATTTTTTTTCTTCTATTTATAGATTATTGATTATGATTTTATAACCTTGCATTTGTTGTTATCTACAATCCAATCCAATGCATTTATATTTATATTTATCTATAAATTTATTAATTATAAGTTTAAATTTTAGTTTTAGTTTTACATAACATCTCTCTTGGTTTCCCTTTCACTGGATCAAATAAAATAAATAAATTTGTCATACATAATCTCTGTTTCATATTTATTGTTTTCATATGTTTATAGTACTTCTTTTTTAATTTCATCTTGCGTAATTGGTAAATATCTTTCAAATTTGAAGAAATAAAGTAATTTTTCTAAAATTCCATTGTAATTTTTTTTTATCTATAACATTACCATATCAATTATAAATATTTTCATATTTAATTTACACACATATTCTCAATTTGTAAATGTTAGTTTAATTTTTTTCTTATTGATTAAAGCGAGAAAAAAATATAACGAATAATAAATAGAATAAAGTTATAAAAATTTGAACAACTAATGAACATATATACATTATCGTATTATACTATAATACTATTTTTAATGATATATAGATATATGTGTGTACCTACATAAAGTCATTAGGGCCCATTGTTTAGTTTCGCCCCGGGCCTACGAAACGCTAGGAACGGCCCTGGTCGGTGTTCGATTGATAGTAGCAAAATAATGTCACATTGTTTGATAACTGTCGACCGAACAAAATTGCAACGTTTGGCCAATAGTTACCAAACAACGAATAAAATTTCGGCGACCAAACAAAATTACAATGTTCGGCCAAGAGTGACCAAATAATGAGTAATGTTTTAGCCAGTGATGACCGAACATGATAATATTGTTTGGTCGGCTTTGACCGAACAAACAAAAAACCCTTAAATTTTCTTATAATTTTAGTTTGTATCCTTCTCCCTCTTTATCTCACTCTCACAGGTCCTCACAAGAGCAACAATGACGTCCCCCTCCAAGTTTGTAAGTGCTTCTAATGCGTCTGATGTTGTTTAAACCTAAACTTAGTATTTAAACATTCAACACAAAAAGATTTGACGAAAAAGATGAAGGTTGACCGAAAAAATTAAAGAGTTTACCGGAGAAGATAAACATTGGCCGAAGAAAATGAACATTGGTGTGTGGGTGTGTTTTGTTAAATTTAGGTGGGTGATTATTTAGGAATTTTAAAGGGTAAAATAGGAATAATGCTGATATATCTAGTGTTGAATGTTTATTTTTTTGGATAAATTTAATAGTGCGGGGGTATTCAGTAATGTTACGGGTGTGAATAACAATTCTCCTAATTTATTCGTGGATTATAAAAAAATAGCCATGAAATTCTTTGTACCACTTTTATACTTCTATACTTCTCCGTCCATCCCCATCCATTAGTGGCCCAATCCACGTTTTAAATCACTACACTTTATAATTTTTTTAGCTCAATTTTAATCATTCATCTGTATTTTGAACAATTTTAATCACCCTACTTCAAATACACTTTTATTAAATCCAAACCCCCAACAATATTCAAAATTATTAAGAAAAACTAGCAAAGTCTAACGAGAATTAACTTTAACACCCCGAATAATGAACAATTCTTAATATCATTATAGGCTGGAATTGAGGGAGAATCAACGCTAATCGAATGTTAATCTTCAATTGTTGATGACATCCTACATTTCACAAGATATAAATTTCGAATTAAGTTCTGGCTCAAGCTTTTGTAAAGGACTGCGATGAAGTTCTAAAAGCTCAATTCGGATGTTTTATTATGTAAGATGTTAGATGCCATCAAGAATCGAAAATTTATACCTAATTAGCCTTGACCCCCCCCTCGATTTCATCATTTATTCTCTTCAATTTTAGAATCATTCGCTATTTGTATGTTGAAGTTAACTCACGTTAGATTTCGTTAGTTTTTCTTAACAATTTTGGATGTCATTAGTAGGTTTGTGGTTGATAAAAGTGTATTCGGAGTAGGATGGTTAAAATTGTTAGAAATAAATATGAATGATTAAAAGCAAAGGTAAAAAAAGTACATTGGTTCAATATATCGATAGGCATCCATTAGTAAAGATGTTCATATTCGCAAATTTGTTTATTAAAATAGTTTTATTAAGAAAATTATCAGGTTAAAATCATTAAACTATCAAATTTGCCACTCGTTCAATAAAGAAGATGGAGAGGATGAGAGTCAAATCAAGATATGAGTAATGGTGTAATAAATGAACCTCGTTAAGATTAATAATAGAAATAAAAAATATTGTTAAAATATTTGAATAATTAAATCAAACTATCATTATAGAATGAAAATAATATATTACTCTCTTTTCTTCTTCGTGAATGAATATTGAGTTGGACTTATTATAAATCAGAGTTCACCTTAGTAATAACCAGCTTTTCATAATAATTAAAAAAAATGTTTAAATTGCAAACATCATACATAAGTTGATAGAATTAATAAATGTTGACATTCAGAGAGAAGATGAAGAACATATTTTGGGAAATTTTTCTGTGTATTCACAATGACATTTACAATGAGTTTATATACAGAGATTCTAACAACTTGACCTAACTCCCTTTCTAACTGCCTGACTAACCATAAGCTTATCTTTATTTACATTTGAGTCCTCAAGTCTTCAGTCTTGTCCTCTAAGTCTTCATCCTTGGTAGTACAATCGTTAACCTCATTACCCCCCCCCCTCAAGATGGAAGTGTGAAACAGGTTGAGCACATTCATCTTGGAGAGTAAAAACAAAATTATGTCACTGGTTAAGGCCCTTATAAAGAGATCAGCAGGTTGCTCAAGAGTTGCAATTTGGTGAGTAGTAACAATACCTTGCAATATCTTCTCTCTGACTAGGTGACAATCAATTTCTATATGTTTAGACCTCTCATGAAATACTGAGTTTGCAGTTAAGTGTATTGCAGCTAAGTATATTGCAGCTTGATTGTCACAATGAAGGGGGACAGGAGTCAGAGAAGGTACACCAAATGCAGTCAGAACTGAGATCAACCATGTAATTTCACAACATGTATTAGCTAATGCTCTATATTCAGCCTCAGCTGAAGATCTGGAGATAATGGTTTGCTTCTTGCATTTCCAAGAAATTAAAGAAGAACCAAGAAATATGCAGAAACTAGAAATTAACCTCCTGGTTGTAGGACAATCACCCCAATCAGGGTCACTATAAGCAGTTAAAGTGGGAGAGGAGGCAGGATAGAATAAACCCTGACCAGGTGATCCTTTTAAGTACCTTACAAGCTTCAGTGCAGCCTCCATGTGTGGGGTTCTAGGGTCAGACAAGAACTGACTTAGAATGTGAACTGGATAGGAGAGATCAGGCCTAGTAATTGTAAGATAGATTAGTCTACTTACTAATCTTCTATAAATACTAGGATCAGAAATAGGAGTTCCCTTGTCTGCAGATAGGTTGTGATGAGATTCCATAGGAACCTTGGATGGCCTTGCATTTTCCAACTTTGTATCCTTCAGAATGTCCAAGGTGTACTTTCTTTGATGTAAGTAAAGACCTTTGTCTGATCTAGCTATCTCTAAGCCCAGAAAATACTTTAGTACACCTAGATCCTTAATCTTGAACCTGGAGTGAAGATGAGCTTTAACAGCCTCAATAGTGATAGGATCACTCCCAGTAAGAATAAGATCATCCACATACACTAATATGGCAGTACAATGCTCCTTGGTCTTAAGAATGAATAAAGAATTATCTGCATGAGTCATGATGAAACCAAAGTCTATGAGAGCCTCAGAGAACTTTTTATACCACTGCCTTGGTGCCTGATTTAAACCATATAAAGACTTATTTAATTTGCACACCAGAGGAGAAGTGCCTGAAGTGGTCAAGGAAGGAGAGACAAGGAGACTAGGAGGAAGGTCCATATAGACCTCTTCATGCAAATCACCATGAAGAAAGGCATTTGATACATCCATTTGTGAGAGAGACCAGCCTTTTGAAACAGTTAGAGCAAGAATGATCCTAACTATTGTCATCTTTGCAACAGGAGCAAAAGTATCAAAAAAATCTTGACCTTCAACATGTGTAAACCCTTTAGCTACAAGCCTAGCCTTATATTTGTCCAATGTACCATCTGAGTTGAATTTCAACTTATATATCCATTTACATCCAACTGTATGTTTACCATGAGGTAAATGTTGAACAGTCCAAGTGTTGTTCAGTTCTAAAGCATTGAGTTCACTTTCCATGGCCACACACCATTCAAGATGTTTAACAGCTTGGTTATAAGTAGTGGGTTCTTTAGGAACAGATGAAATATTGAATCAAAAGGAAGAATATTGAGGAGAGAAATAGGAAATGTAGTTATGAAGAGAGAAAGGATGAGAATACCTGGATGTTGAGGAAGCCATATGATTGATGAAATTAGCTGAAAGGTAAGAGTAGTCTTGATATTTGACAGGAACTTGAATTTTTCTGGATGGTCTAGAAGGAACAGGTACAACTGAAGAATGAGAAGAAGAAGAAGGTGAAATAGAAGAATCATGGTTATGTTGAACAGAGGGAGTAGGAATAGATGATGTAGCAGGAGATGTATGAGGAGAAAGTTGAGAAGGAGTTGTGAGAGCAGAATCTTCACAATCAAGCCAATCAATATCTGATGAAGACTGAAGGATAGGGGCATATGATGGACTCACAACATCAGGGGAAGCAAATGGAAAAACATGTTCATGGAATGAAACATCTCGACTGTAGAAGATTTTATGAGAACTCAAATCATAAAGTTTATAGGCTTTCTTATGAGAAGGATAGCCTATGAACACACTCTTAATAGCTCTAGCAAAAAAATTGTCTCGACCATGTTGAAGAGTAGAAGCAAAGCAAAGACACCCAAACACTTTTAGATGAGAATACGAAGGAGGCTTAGAAAGAAAGACCTCATATGGTGTTTTGTTGTGAAGAACAGTACTAGGAAGCCTGTTGATGAGGTATGTGGCAGTTAAAATACAGTCATCCCAAAACTTTAGAGGTATGTGAGACTGAAATCTTAAAGATCTAGCTATCTCCAATAGATACCTATGTTTCCTTTCAACCCTCCCGTTTTGTTGGGGAGTTTCAGTGCAAGTACTAGTCTGAATAATACCCAAAGGAGTTAGCAAAGCAGTAACAGTGGAACTAAAGAATTCAGTCCCATTGTCAGAGTGTATAACATTGATTTTGGAATTGAATTGATTTTGAACAAGGAGAATGAAATTGAGTAATTTTTCTGGAGTTTGATCTTTGGATTTTAAGAAATAAACCCAAGTGCATCTAGAGAAGTCATCCACAATTGTGAGAAATGAATTGTACCCATCATGAGTGAGAAGTTTATATGGACCCCACAAGTCACAATGAATAAGAGAGAAAGGTTTAAGACCCTTAGAATTACTCAATGGAAAAGGATATCTTGTTTGTCTAGCATAATGGCAAACATTACACAGGAAATTTTTACAAGCATGATCAGATTTACAGTCAATATGAGAGAGGAGTTTCAATTTTTGAAATGGAACATGACCTAATCTAAGATGCCAAAGAGAAATATTGTTGGAGACAGTTGAACAAGCTTTTGTAGAATGTGAAGCATCAGAGAAATAGCTTGCAGAGTCTTTGGAAAGCAATCTGTAAAGACCTCCATGCATTTCACCAATCACTTTGTACTTCTTCAACAGATGGTCCTGGAGTCAGCATTTATTTTGAAGAAATATCATGGAAGAATTGTTATCAAGAGTTATCTTACTCACAGAAATCAAATTGTAAGAGAACTCAGGCACATACAGAACATTGAGTAAAATAATGTTTTCTGTCAATTGAACATTGCCTTTATGAGTAATGGTGGATTTTTTACCATTAGGAAGATGCATATAGGATGAAACAGGTGTGGGATTAATGAGATGATCAAAAGAGGAAGTAATATGGTCAGTGGCCCCAGTGTCAAATATCCAGTTTGATTTGTGATTGGTAAGAGAACTCATGCATATAGAATTAACAAGACTTGTGGAATAAGTTGTGTTGCCTGCTGAAGAGGAATCACCAGAATCAATGTTTTCCATGGTCAACAACTTCAGAAGATTATGGAGTTAAGTAGGAGTTATCCCAGTGGAATTCAGAACATTGGAAATAGAAGTAGAAGTGTTTGTTGTGGTAGATGTAGGAACAGTTACTGTGGCAGCAGCATGAGCTGAGTGGCTAGTATTTCCTTTGGTAAATCTTGCTCTGTAGTTTTTAGGCATTCTGGACAGGCCAGGAGAGGTGCCATGGAGAGGATGCCAATCAGGATACCCATGGAGAAAGAAACATCTGTCTTTAGCATGACTGTCTCCATGACAGTAGTCACAAAAACTAGACCCTCTTGGTTTGTTCTTGTAGATACAATTTTGTTTAAAACCACTATTACCCTTGCTTAGTAGTACACTGGAAGAGGAATCCTCTGAGTCCCTCATATTCAGATTAACTGCAGCATGTCCCCTTTGTTGTTCTTCCTGAAGTAGCATACTCAAAGCCTCATTAACATTGGGAAGAGGTTTAAGCATCAGAATTTGACCTCTTGTGGCAGTGAAGCTCTCATTCAATCCCATTAAAAACTGAGTCAACTTATGAATTAGATCAAACTCTTCTTGTTGCTTATTATGACCACAAACACAAATGCAAGTACACTTACTCAGATGAGTAAGATCTTAGTACTTATCCCACATATTTCTGAACTTTGTATAATATGAGGATACAGACAAGTGACCTTGAGAGAATGAGGCAAGATCCTTCCTGATCTGAAAAATCTTAGGAGCATTGGTTTGGTCATATCTACTCTTCAGATCATCCCAAACAGCTTTAGCAGTTGGAAGATAAGAAATGCTTGAAGCAATCTCAGCAGACAATACATTTGTAATCCAAGATATAATCATGCTATTGCATCTACTCCAAACAGCAGCATATTTAGAGGTAGCAACAGGTTGAGGACACTGCCCATTTATCATGCCAAGTTTTATTTTAGATTCCAGAGACAAGATCATTGCACGACTCCATTGAGTGTAATTAGTTTCAGTGAGAACATGGGAGATTAATTTCATGCCAGGATTGTCATTAAGGTGTAAGTACAGAGGATGATTAGGGCTCAATTGGATGATAGGTTCTGCAAAATCATACAAATCAACAGGTGTGGATTCATCATCGGTGGTATTGGTAGGGGAATTGTCACCGGGAGTCGCCATTAAAGACGTCGGAGAATTAGGTCAAAAATGCACGAGATGTAGAAGATGAAGATAACTAGATTGATAGAGATTCCGAGAGGAAGAAATCAATCGAAACCAGAAATCACAGCAAGAACAGATACAGAAAGCGAAATCGAAATCGAAAGCAAATGAACAGAAATTGGATCGAATTTAGCAAAGCAAACAATCGATTTCACATGTAGAATCAATTGCGCAGAAGATCGCGAGGAAAAAAAAAAGAGAAATCAAACACAGAAATACCTGATTTGATTCAACACAGAGCTGGCGCAAGAACAGGATTAGGTTGCGGAAGCGAAAAAAAATTCAATTAGAGCTCTGATACCATGATATAATTCATATATGTTGACATTCAGAGAGAAAATGAAGAACATCTTTTGGGAAATTTTTCTGTGTATTCACAATGACATTTACAATGAGTTTATATACAGAGATTCTAACAACTTGACCTAACTCCCTTTCTAACTGCCTAACTGACTAATCATAAGCTTATCTTTATTTACAGTTGAGTCCTCAGTCTTCAGTCTTGTCCTTCCAGTGTTAGACCCGACGGAGTCTAGCCCAATTATGTGACCCACGGTTCAACTTAATTGTCAACTCAATATTATTGACAAGGAACTAATTAATTAGTTTAGTCAAATAACATTATGGGCTAAATTAATTTAGTCATCTAGTACAATTAAAATTGTACTAAACCTTAATGGGCCCAAATCTTTCTATACACCTTGATGGACGGTGGAGATTGATTAGGTTTAGGGTTTTGGTTCCACCTCTTGCCTATTTATATTAATGACTTTGGGAATTAGGGCATCATCTTTTTTACTCTACGGCTCCCAAAGAAAATACACACACTCCATCGTTTGTGCAATAGGCCAAAGAGGTGAAAATCAAGACTTAGTCGAAGCCTCGTTCCGCATTATTATCCGGATTCAATCTTCAATGGCTTCCGGTATGTCTTTGACCTATTAAATTATTATTGTTCATATGAAAATTGGTCATGCACTTGACTGTGAAGTCAAGCATAAAGAATTAAATGTTCTTACATTGTGGTATCAGAGCGAATAATTTGTAAAAGCCCAGTACTTCGGTTAGCTACACGTTTAACACCTTTTACAAATTTTCCTTTAATACATTCAATACATGTGCCAAAATCAGAGAAATCTAATGGATGAAGAACGCCTTCTGTGATCAGACGTTCCATTCTTCTTCTAGATATGTGACCTAAACGTTCATGCCATAATCTAGAAGAATTATCATCCTTTCGTTTTCTCTTAGAACCAGTTTTAACAACCTCACTCACATTCATTGACTCTAAGGATTCAGAAAATGAAGCATCTAAACATAATTTGTAGAGGTTTCCCTCTAACAAACCAGAACCAACAACTTCGGAGTAAAGAGAAAGAGAGAAGCCTTTATTCTCAAACTTAAACGAAAAACCATAAGCGTCAAGTTTAGAAACAGAAATAAGGTTTCTAGTCATACTGGGAACATAAACAGTATCAACTAAATCCAAATTGAAACCACTCTCCAAAGTTAAACGGAGAGTTCCTACAGCTTCAACATGGGCTTTCTCTCCATTTCCTACTAGTACGTGTCGATCCCCTTTATTTAGCTTCATTACGGAAAGGAATCCCTGCAATGAATTAGTAACATGTATAGTTGTACCGGTATCAATCCACCATGTATTTAAAGGAGCATTAATTGTAAAGGATTCATAACAAACATATATTGGTGAAATACCTTTCTTCTCCAGCCACTCACGGAACTTAGGACATTCCCTCCTTACATGTCCCTTCTCTCTACAAAAGCGACACTTGGGAGTGCCCGATCCTTTTGAAGTAGAAGAGCTTGCCTTGTCTGCTTTGATGGTAGAAATACTCTTATCCCATTTCTTGTTACTTTTGGCATGCATCTTTCCTTTACCCTTTGAAGACCCAGAAGTAATGATGTGAGCACTTTCAATCTTTTCAGACTTAAGCCTTTCTTCTTCTTGAGCACACATACTCATTAGCTCACTCATCTTCCATTTCACTTTCAGCGAATTATAATTAATCTTGAACTGACTAAACTGCGCTGGAAGAGAAGTCATAATGAAGTGAATGAGAAAGCCTTCAGATATTTCCATGTCCATGGCCTTAAGTTGGGCAGCCATGTCACTCATCTTCATGATGTGCTCACGAACACCACTCATACCATCATACTTCAGGGTAACCATTTTTGTAATGAGTGTAGTAGCATGTGCCTTCGAAGAGCCCATGTACTGCTCTTCAATGTGAGCAAGATATTCCTTGGCATTATTAGATTCAGGAATCGCTCCTCGAATAGCAGTACTAATGGAGCCTTTCATAATCAGCAAGGATATGCGGTTGGAACGCTCCCACGCTGCAAAAGCAGCCTTAGCCTCGAGAACTTTCACCGTGACTTGTGCGGGGAGCGTCCACACGTAAGGCTAAATCCAAATCTGAGACTCCAAGAACAATGCTGATCTGCTCTTTCCATGTAGCGAAGTTTGCACCACTCAAGGATTCAATAGAGGAAAGACAGCTTGCAATAGTAGTAGCAGGATTAAATGCTAAAGGAAAACAAATACAGTCATCCACATTAGTATCTTTAAAGAAATCCACATAATGAAATAAAACATTAGTAATTTAAAAATAAATAAATTGAGGGATAGACAATTTATTTAAGAAAGGTAAAATTGTAGACACCCCATTCTGAACCAATAATTCATGATTACACTACTCTTCGTCTCTCTTTTGTGTTTTGATGAAAGCACATTAGTTTCGTCATGTTTCGTTAAGTTTCTAACTAACCTCGTTAGTTTTGGACCTAACTGACTAACGGAATAAACTGAAGAGGACAAAATAGTCATCAGACTAGATATCTCGCACGAGATATCATATCTCGCGCGAGATATCCCCTCGACAGGATGTGCAGAATCACAATTCTTCTCCGTCCCAAACTCTTTTCTTGATAAACCTCATCTAATCCGGTTCTCCAATCAGAATTGAGTTTTGGAAGCTTCCTAGGAGTGTTTTACCTCTCCACCTCTACCTCTTAAACCCCTATAAATACTTGGTGACTTCCAAGGATCAAGAGGTCCAGATTTCCACACAACACACACAATTTGTTGGTTTCTCTCCACGAAAGATTCCTTCAAATCACTCACAAAACCTCCCTAAAATCACCTAAAGTTTGTTTATCAACCTTGTTGATCAACAAACATCCAAACCTAAATCAAGGATTGAGGCGAAGCTCTGTCCGCATCAAGATTTGACTCTCATATTGAGTCAAAACTCTGCCCAAATCACTTCTCGATCGAGAAAACATCTTAGAACCACGTTCTAAATCAAATCCTCCCTAAACTAGGTAAACTCCTATACTTTTACTCTTTTCTTCTTAATCTCTCTCTATTGGCTTTTAGAATGGTGTAATCCCATCAAAAGGATTAGCCTAGAGTCCCTTCAATCGATGAAGGCGATCTCGAAGCGTACAATCCGACATTCCTAATCAAGAAATTGATTAGGGTTTTCTTGTTCTCTTTTTAATTAGTAATTAAAAAGATTGATAATACTCAATTGGCAAGACCGATCTCCGGATTGGGTGGAATGGATGCTCCTCGACCTACCCATTCGATAACTTAACCCCCGAACCCTCAAATCTCTTTTTAAGGTTTTTCTTATTGTTTTCCTAAATAAATAATAAGTGGCGACTCTGTTATTCAAAATTCACGCATCGCTACAGTTTGGCGACTCCGCTGGGGACAATTAATTAAGAGGGTTAGACTTGCGTCACAATTAAGTATTATCAATCTTTTTTATTTTTCTGTAAAAATTCTGATTTTTCTGGAATTTTTGAAATTTTTCGGCACTGTTTTCAAAAAAAAACTGTCCGAATACTTATCCCGCGCGAGATATACTAATCTCGCGCGAGACTTGTACACGGCATGAATGCTGTTTGGCGGCGCATCACGTCACAGTAAAAGAAAGCAAAAAGGGTTTAAGCCTCCAGTTGACCTTTTCCAAGCTTTTGACCATTTAAAAAAAAAAAAAAAACTAATAAACTTGGCTGGCCAATTGACTTTTCTTGGTTGACCAATTAAAAGCAAAACAAAACAAAAATCAAAAGAAAACAGTTTCAGTTTCAAAAAATTTCTCAAAAATCCAGAAAATTCAAAAATAAATTAATATTATTATTTTGCTTGTGCTAACTCTATTTTGCAGGGTAGAATAATTTTAATTACTTAAACTATATACCTGCGTGCAATTGGTTTTTTGATTTAAAGTCCGGTCCATGGAGGATTCGGGAGTTGTAATTTAAATTAATTCAATTCCTTCTCTCTCTCTCTCTTTACGTGGAACTACGACGGCCTGAGTCTTCTTAATTTGGGAGAAACGTAGGCAACCACTTGGTGCGGCCACTATCTGTTTTTCTTTTAGTTTTCAAAAAAATAAAACTCTCTATTTTACTCTATCACCTAGATTGACTATCACACACGCGCACTCATATATAACTGTCATTGCACTACATACCCTCTATAAACCCGGGACCCACACTAAGGACGGATGACGGTAACCACCTAGTCGCCGGTCTCTCCGAAGTTGGATCATCCCACTCCGCGTATTCAATCCACCTAGATTGTCATATCGCGGGGAGCCTAGCCTTCCAGCCCTGCATCGCCACATATCATGTAGATTGACTTTTTAAGACACTCCTTGACCGGTCGGTTTGATCTTGGAGTCCTTGTGATCCCTTGTCAAGATCGTTTTGTGCAATAATCCACGGAAAAGAAATCAATAAATTGTCGCTTCGGAATTGTCCCTTCGGAAACGTCCCTACGGTTGTCCCTTCGGATTTGCCCCTAAAAAGAGAAAATTTTCTCATCAAAATTATTGCACAAAACTTGATGTTACTTTGGATTACTCCGACCCCTAGGTCCCTAGGTTTGGTCCTTGAACTTTAGAAACCCCCAAAACGGATTTTCCGTTCGACCAAAATTAGGATTAAAATCAGAAAATTGTGACTTTCCGTGGTGAAGTCTCGCGCGAGACTACTTGTCTCGTACGAGATAAGTGTTCGGTCTTTTCGTGTTTTGGCCAAAACCTTCAAACCTTCAAGCCTTCATTCACCCTATTCAGCCGACTTGTTGGGACTCGATCATGGTTTAACACGGTTGCTACACGTCTAGGTTCTTCACCAAAGCTCGACACGATGTCTGCTTCTCCTTCTACCACCGAGGCCGATTTCAACGATTCTAAGGTCCAACTCATCGAAGTCATGACTAGGTTGGATGAACAAAGTAAGCAAATTGATGAGCAAAATGCCCAAATGGCCGCCCTCATAAAAGAACTCCACGAGTTGAAAGTCAAGAAAGGCAGAAAACAAAAGCAGAAAGTGGAATCCTCCTCCGACGAAGAGGAACCCTACACCAAAGTGAATAGAAAAACCAAGAAGTCAAGCAAGAAAAAGGAAGAATCCGATTCATCCTCTTCCTCATCATCCTCCGATGACGAAGGACATACCTCCAAGGGCACTAAAACCAAGAAAGAAGGCAGTGGTGAAACTACTAAACTTGGTGACCATGTTACTAAGAACTACCTCGAGAAGAAGCTTGCGACTCTTGACACTTCCAAGGGGTCATTCGTTCCATTTGATCCCGATGCTCTTCACCAATCCATCGCCAAGTTTCCTCGCAAGTACAAGACACCCGACATTGCCAAGTTCAACGGTACTACTTGTCCTCGAGCTCATGTTGAGACCTATACTTGGGCCATGCTTCCAATGGGCGTTGACAACACAATCTTGGCCCAATGCTTTCCTCAAACTTTAGAAGGTGCTGCAAGGGATTGGTACATGTCTCTTCCTACGACTACAAGGCTTGAATGGTCATCCGCATGTTTGGTCTTCCAAATACAGTTTGAAGACAACTCCACTTACCGCCCTACTAGGAGGGATCTTGAACAAACCAAGCAACATGCAAATGAGTCCTTTGCTGAATTTGCTAGAAGATGGAGACTCAAACTTACTGAAATTGTCGAAAGGCCTACTCTCAAAGAGCAAATCCACATCTTCCTTCAATGCCTTCGTGATGAATTTCAAGAGAAGCTCGCCGGTAACTACTTTCCTAGTTTCAATGAACTCCTCGAGTCCGGAATTAGGGTTGACGACTTCCTAAAAAAGCAAAAAGAAGGAAAGTACTTTCCGCTACAACAAGCCCACCACAAGTAAGGATGCTTCAGTCAACGCTATTGCACTCAGCCGCCCCAACACCGGAAAGTATTCTGCTGTCCCTCCTCCCGAAAAGAAAAAGAGGCACTACGACAAAATCGAAGGAATCACTCAAGAAGAACTCTTCGATGTGCTTGTCCAGAATGAAAAAATCAAACCAAGGGAAGGTGGTCCTCCGAAGGATATGGGTCCGAATCATGCTCATCACTTATTCTGCAAGTACCACAACTTCACCGGCCATGACACCAACTCCTGCCACCACTTGAAGGACATCATACAAGATCTCTTTGACAATGGAGAATTAGAACGTCCCAACGTCATCACCAATCCTCTCCCTCGCAATCCATGAAGAAGATGAAGCTCCAAGAAGAAATCTACACTTACCACTTTGGGGCTACCACTATCCTCTCCCTTTCTCCTTTGATAGAAGTAGATTAGGTTTTAAATTTCCAAGTATGAACTCGAAGAGTCGTTCTGTCTTTCTAGTACTCCTCACCTCCTCTAGTTTGTGTCTTCTAAACTATCGAGTCTGTTCTTAAATTTCTCAATAAATTAAAGTATTTTCTTTTCCTAAACACATCCCCTAAGGTTGTTCTACCTCATGAATATCATTTAATTCATGCAAAATAATGGACCTTCCATTTCCTAAATCATCGCAAAAAATAGAGACTTCTAAGCGAGTTTAAGAAGAAAGTTATCCTTAGGAGGCTTAAGGGCTAAACATTACCCCTACTGAAAGTGAAGGTCAACAAACGAAGAAAGCCAAATGTGCTGCTGTCAATATTCATCCCAAGAAGAGTGGGGCTACTCAATTCAAAGCTTTGAGAGTACAAAAAAAAAAAAAAAAAAAAAAAAAAAAGAAAAAGAACTCTCAAGCTTTCTTTCATCACCCCCACAACAAAGGTGAAAATTCAAGTGCAAGAAGAACTCTCCCACAAAGAAGAAGAGTCAAGTAGCACCAACAAAAGAAATGAATACTACTCAATATCCTCCTACATCAAGCGAAGAAGGCTTTCAGTATTAAGAAAAATGTTTACCCTTAAGTCATACTAATGATTGGCTTTCTCCTCAAACTTATTTAGAAATTTCTAGATGATGCACGGTTCATTACAAAGGTAGAACAACTTTTCTAGATCCTTGAGCCAAGTAGCGTTTCTTGTCGAGTCTAGGGGCTTCCTGTTAGCCACTCTCATACACACTCTTGAAATCCAAGCATCAAAACTGGGGCTTCCTCACCTTTCCTCCCCCAGTCAATCTCTACTTCAACTCTTCAAAATAATCAAATCTGCATTAGGGGATTTCCTCTTTGTTTCTCACTCTCATCATTAGAGAATACACTTCTCCAAAAAGTCAATGCTTGGATCACCTTCCAATGAATAGAGTCCGTCTCTCCTAAACTAACTTGAGATCTCATTTCTCTCTCCTCAATAAGATTTTTTCTCTCTGAGTTCTCTTCGAGTTACATACTATTCAAAAAAAAAATGAAAAAAAAAATGAAAAAAAAGACGCAAAGAGATGCCCGCTAGATTGAAAACCCGAAAGGGCGGTCTAGGCAAAAACCAGGGTGCGCACTAAGAAAAAAAAAATCAAAGGACAAAGGGAGAGTATTCTTCAGCCTTCTTCATCGGACATCATTCGATCTTCTTCAAATTAAACCAACAAGGAGAGTCTTCTTCGATCACCTTCAAATCAAGAGAGCAGACTCACAAGCCTGTTCACAAAGTCATCTACCACTTGCAAGCAACCTGGGGCTTGAGACACCAAAGGGCCTTAGACATAGAGCCATTACGACAGTCGACAGATGTGTAGTCGTTTGCCTCCTAGAGACACGACTCAAGGAGAAGTAAGAATGAAGATTCTCAACAGGCCTAGATGTGTTCACACAAGGTTACTCATCAAAATCCTACAACAATGAAGAAACAATCCAGCCTTGCTGACTAGCAACAGATTCTGCAAAACCTGATTTGGTCCCAACTTGTCAAACACAAGTTCACTCATATATTTCAACCCTCTTAAATACAAATCTATACACATGTTCCTACATTTTCATACACCATATACTCATACATAAACTCACTACTAAAATGTCCGACCGGCCATTTACACGAACAGACGTGAGCACCACCACGTAAGTCCAGTTAAACAACTAAAATCTGGAAAAATCTACTTGGAATCTTTATGTGCTGACAGGTACAGAAAGGTAAGAATCCTTCGGGTCTATCCGAGACCATCATGCATATATCCTTGCATTACAGGGGCCGACAGAACCTCCACCTCAATCGACAAATTCAAGTCCGTGACCTCGGCGACAACTTCAAAGTCTGTGACGGCAGCAAACTTCAAGTCCGTGACCTCGGCGACACCAAAGAAAGTCCGTGACGGGCAAAGAACTTCAAGTCCGTGACCTCGGCGACAACTTCAAAGTCACGGCAAAGAAACTTCAAGTCCGTGACCTCGGCGACAACTTCAAAGTCTGTGACGGCAGCAAACTTCAAGTCCGTGACCTCGGCGACACCAGCAAAGTCTGTGACGGCAGCAACTTCAAGTCCGTGACCTCGGCGACAACTTCAAAGTCTGTGACGGCAGCAAACTTCATGTCCGTGACCTCGGTGACAACTTCAAAGTCTGTGACGACAGCAATCTTCAAGTCCGTGACCTCGGCGACAACTTCAAAGTCTGTGACGGCAGCAAACTTCAAGACCGTGACCTCGGCGACAACTTCAAAGTATGTGACGGCAGCAAACTTCAAGTCCGCGACCTCGGCAACAACAACGGCAATGTCAGTAACCTCGGGCGGCACACTTCAACAACTTCATCAACAAACGGGTATCATCAGAATTGGGTCAAGTCCTTGATTCCTCAGTACGATCTTACCTTTCTCTCTTTCAAAATTGATTTTCAAAAATGCTTTTCAAAATACCTTAAATAGCCTTTTTAGTGTTTTGGAGTCGAACTACGTTTGGTCTGATTCTCTCTTAGAGATACGTAGGCAGTCGTGCGGCACGACCATCCCAATGTTCAGAATGATGTCTTTTCTATCGACGACACTTCTTCTTTCATAAGACCTGTCGCCGAGGGGCTCTGTAGACACCCCATTCTGAACCAATAATTCATGATTACACTACTCTTCATCTCTCTTTTGTGTTTTGATGAAAGCACATTAGTTTCGTCATGTTTCGTTAAGTTTCTAACTAACCTCGTTAGTTTTGGACCTAACTGACTAACGGAATAAACTGAAGAGGACAAAATAGTCATCAGACTAGATATCTCGCACGAGATATCATATCTCGCGTGAGATATCCCCTCGACAGGATGTGCAGAATCACAATTCTTCTCCGTCCCAAACTCTTTTCTTGATAAACCTCATCTAATCCGGTTCTCCAATCAGAATTGAGTTCTGGAAGCTTCCTAGGAGTGTTTTACCTCTCCACCTCTACCTCTTAAACCCCTATAAATACTTGGTGACTTCCAAGGATCAAGAGGTCCAGATTTCCACACAACACACACAATTTGTTGGTTTCTCTCCACGAAAGATTCCTTCAAATCACTCACAAAACCTCCCTAAAATCACCTAAAGTTTGTTTATCAACCTTGTTGATCAACAAACATCCAAACCTAAATCAAGGATTGAGGCGAAGCTCTGTCCGCATCAAGATTTGACTCTCATATTGAGTCAAAACTCTGCCCAAATCACTTCTCGATCGAGAAAACATCTTAGAACCACGTTCTAAATCAAATCCTCCCTAAACTAGGTAAACTCCTATACTTTTACTCTTTTCTTCTTAATCTCTCTCTATTGGCTTTTAGAATGGTGTAATCCCATCAAAAGGATTAGCCTAGAGTCCCTTCAATCGATGAAGGCGATCTCGAAGCGTACAATCCGACATTCCTAATCAAGAAATTGATTAGGGTTTTCTTGTTCTCTTTTTAATTAGTAATTAAAAAGATTGATAATACTCAATTGGCAAGACCGATCTCCGGATTGGGTGGAATGGATGCTCCTCGACCTACCCATTCGATAACTTAACCCCCGAACCCTCAAATCTCTTTTTAAGGTTTTTCTTATTGTTTTCCTAAATAAATAATAAGTGGCGACTCTGTTATTCAAAATTCACGCATCGCTACAAAAATACACAAAATCCTTTCAACAAGAAATTCATGGCATCATTAACAGCTTTCCGTTGGGCCAGCTATTAACATACAAGTGATTTCTTTAAATTAGGTATTGAAAATCATAAGAAGTTAACATATCTACAAACTATATCACCTTTGGGCAGAAATAATTTAAGTCATGCAACTTAGTATTTTCAAGTTGTTATAGTCATAATTAAAAATCTAAACCTTCCGTTGGGCCGATTGAAATTCTTAAAAATGATCATTCATAAATAAGGTGATTTTTATTAGCTTAATTTGCCTAAATAATGAACTTCCTTTGGGCCGTTCATTACTCAAACAAAATAAGAATCACAAATACTAGTTAAAACACGTATAAAAAAGAATATGAGTTTATATGTGCTCAGAATTTCAACTAGTAATTAAATATTTAAAATTAGCCATTATTTTTGTTTTATATACGAGTATCCCTTTATATAATAGCAAGCTAATTTAAACCAAAATCATACAACTCCTTTACAGATAATGTAATAGAAACAAAAGATTTACTATTTGGCTTGAACCACGTTACAAGTAAATTTTCATTACAAATTTCAATATAGAAAGAAGGTTATATTAGGAGTATATTACACAAATAAGCACAACTAGAAAATCAAAATTATAAACAGAAGTGAAGGTCACCATATTACACATAATATCTTCTGTATATATTTATTTCCATAGACTTATGAATATCAACAAGGCCAACTTTTCATCATCAGTGAGCATTATTAAAAACAACTAGAATTGAAAATCAAATGTGGCTTTAGGTATGCACAGTAGCACGCATACATTAATATTCATGAAATTACAACCAAAGACTACAGGCTTTATTTTTTATATTAACTAAGATCAATTAATATATTTAAATCCAAAGAAGAATGGTCCAAATCATACGTTCATGGATCAAGGCAGTAGGAAATTCAATATATCATTAACCTTTTCATTCGTACTAAACTCCTTAAGCATGAGCACACACAGAGTCATTAAAAGCAAGTCTTGATTATCATTAACCAGTAAAATTACATTGTTTAATTCCAATTGAGTATTACGGACAGAATAGTATGTCTTGACTCGATATGTCGAAACGTTTTGTCAATTCAATTTAAACATATAGTTTACAAAATTGAAAATCGAATAAAACAATTAAACAATGTAATCAAACAATTCATATGAAAATTAAACCAAGGCTCTGATACCACAATGTAAGAACATTTAATTCTTTATGCTTGACTTCACAGTCAAGTGCATGACCAATTTTCATATGAACAATAATTTAATAGGTCGAAGACATACCGGAAGCCATTGAAGATTGAATCCGGATAATAATGCTCCTTTAAATACATGGTGGATTGATACCGGTACAACTATACATGTTACTAATTCATTGCAGGGATTCCTTTCCGTAATGAAGCTAAATAAAGGGGATCGACACGTACTAGTAGGAAATGGAGAGAAAGCCCATGTTGAAGCTGTAGGAACTCTCCGTTTAACTTTGGAGATTGGTTTCAATTTGGATTTAGTTGATACTGTTTATGTTCCCATTATGACTAGAAACCTTATTTCTGTTTCTAAACTTGACGCTTATGGTTTTTCGTTTAAGTTTGAGAATAAAGGCTTCTCTCTTTCTCTTTACTCCGAAGTTGTTGGTTCTGGTTTGTTAGAGGGAAACCTCTACAAATTATGTTTAGATGCTTCATTTTCTGAATCCTTAGAGTCAATGAATGTGAGTGAGGTTGTTAAAACTGGTTCTAAGAGAAAACGAAAGGATGATAATTCTTCTAGATTATGGCATGAACGTTTAGGTCACATATCTAGAAGAAGAATGGAACGTCTGATCACAGAAGGCGTTCTTCATCCATTAGATTTCTCTGATTTTGGCACATGTATTGAATGTATTAAAGGAAAATTTGTAAAAGGTGTTAAACGTGTAGCTAACCGAAGTACTGGGCTTTTACAAATTATTCGCTCTGATACCACAATGTAAGAACATTTAATTCTTTATGCTTGACTTCACAGTCAAGTGCATGACCAATTTTCATATGAACAATAATTTAATAGGTCGAAGACATACCGGAAGCCATTGAAGATTGAATCCGGATAATAATGCGGAACGAGGCTTCGACTAAGTCTTGATTTTTACCTCTTTGGCCTATTGCACAAACGATGGAGTGTGTGTATTTTCTTTGGGAGCCGTAGAGTAAAAAAGATGATGCCCTAATTCCCAAAGTCATTAATATAAATAGGCAAGAGGTGGAACCAAAACCCTAAACCTAATCAATCTTCACCGTCCATCACGGCGTTTGGTTGAAGAACTTTATTTCAAGACTTAAAGTGGTTGACACCATATCTAGACCACTTAAAATTTACTGTGACAATCAGGCTGCGGTTTTCTTTTCCAAGAACAACAAGTCAAGCGTTGCAACGAAACACATTGATATCAAGTATCTTGTTGTGAGGGAAAAAGTCCAGGATCAGATAATATCTATTCAGCATATTAGTACTACCGCTATGCTGGCGGATCCCATGACGAAAGGCTTACCACCTAGTCTCTTCCGAGAGCATGTTGCTAGCATGGGTTTGGTAGATAGTTTTTCTCTTTAGAATGGGTTATTTGCTTTTATATTACCTTATAAGTGATCACTTTATGTTTCTTGATTTTGGATATTATGACTTATGGTTGGTTACTTCTTGTTTAAGCGCTTATTGAAGTCTTATGAAACTAACACTCATGTTGAACCTCATGAACATGGTTATTTTGTTATTTTATGAGACCACTATTTATTAAGTTCATGACTATTAAGGTATTTGACTGTTATGTTTATTGAGATACTATGGTTGTGACTAGAGGGCGGTTGTGTGACAAAATGGATGCATATACAACCTCTAATTCGGTCATAGTATTTTGTTAAATATGACCTTACTTATTGGATGATAGTTCGTTTATTCTAAGTTGTCCCTTGGTCAAGTGGGAGAATGTTAGACCCGACGGGGTCTAGCCCAATTATGTGACCCACGGTTCAACTTAATTGTCAACTCAATATTATTGACAAGGACCTAATTAATTAGTTTAGTCAAATAACATTATGAGCTAAATTAATTTAGTCATCTAGTACAATTAAAATTGTACTAAACCTTAATGGGCCCAAATCTTTCTATACACCTTGATGGACGGTGGAGATTGATTAGGTTTAGGGTTTTGGTTCCACCTCTTGCCTATTTATATTAATGACTTTGGGAATTAGGGCATCATCTTTTTTACTCTACGGCTCCCAAAGAAAATACACACACTCCATCGTTTGTGCAATAGGCCAAAGAGGTGAAAATCAAGACTTAGTCGAAGCCTCGTTCCGCATTATTATCCGGATTCAATCTTCAATGGCTTCCGGTATGTCTTCGACCTATTAAATTATTGTTCATATGAAAATTGGTCATGCACTTGACTGTGAAGTCAAGCATAAAGAATTAAATGTTCTTACATCCAGTTCTCTAAGTCTTCATCCTTAGTACTTGGTAGTACAGTCGTTAACCTTGTTATATCCTCGGTTGATCAAAAAAATTAGTACAAATATTTAAAGAATTTTAGAATTTAGTGCAATTTTGAAAACTTACCCCCAATTGTGTAATAAAAATGCATTAATTTTATTTGCCCCTTTTTTATTACTGAAAAATAATTTTACCTCTCGTTCAAAAAATTATTGGCTTCACTACTAAGGGGGTTTTTGTTTTTTTTAAGTGATAAGTCTTTGAAATCGATTTCGATTAAAAATGGTGAATGATTAAGAGGCAAGAATCGAAAACCGAATTTAATTGGATAAGTTATTTGATTTTGTATCTCGAATTCATTATAAACAGCTTAAAAAAATAAAAAAAATTAAAAAAAATAAAAAAAAAACCCAAACGTAAATGCAGTGAACAGTAAACGGTTTAAAAAAAAATTAACATAAACCAAGCATGAACAGTGCGTTTTAAGAGGCTTTCAGCACCATTTTTACCTCTTAAAAATCAGTGGCTTTTAAGAGGCATTAAGGCTGAAAAAAAAAAACAAACACACTTAAAGTGTTTTACCTCTTAGAATTAAGTGATTTACCTCTTAATAAGAGGTAAAATGAAAAAACAAAAGCCCCCTAAGTGCGTGTGATCAGAAGTACAAGTCTCTATTAATAAGTGTCAGTCAGAAGTAACTTCTCATGTGAAAGTGACATGATTTATGTTTAAATATGCCATTATTAGTGTTAGTATTCGTTAGTGTTAATAAGTGCCGCTTTTTGTCTAAGATCTCGTCAATATTCGCATGACGTTAGTGTCCTTCAGCAAACAAAAATATGTTAGTGTGCTAATATTTTTTTGTTATCTACAATATTCGCGCATGTTTTAAAAATAAGGTTATGATATTTACAACATTGTCACAACATGTTTTAACATCAGAAAAACTGATTTTTCTAAATATTGACATGAATATTCATTCTATCATAGTAAAAACCAATATCACAATTTGATGCATTTTATCAACTCAATTAAAATTGGATCAAAATTATAAGAAATTAATTATTTGTTATACACTTTAATAATATCAATAACATTTAGTAGAACTTTTAGAATGATTAAAATTTAACACTTCCTCTTTCTCTATTTAAGCTTCCTACTTTGACTTTGCACATGAAGTAAGAGACCAATATAAAATGTGTTATAAATTTATAAAGTCAAGTAGTTGAGAATATAATTGTCCGAAATACTATTTATATATGTGAGTAAAAAAGGAGATTGGTAAGTAATAATTTTTTTTGTTTGTTGAACTTTATGAGGATAAAACTGTCCAAAATATTGTTCATTACTTATCCTGTTAAAATAAAGTGATATAAGAATCTTATAGTGGGACGGATAAATAAAAAACGAAAGGAAATTAAGAAGCTAAAATTGGATTTGGAATGGAGGTAGCAAGTTTTTAGCAAAGTGGGATAATAAATTTGTAAATGAATATCATTTCGGGAAGAATTTTGCGCTCGATGCGAAATAGAATTTAGCGTATACTTTGGGATGGTAAAAATATTTCGGCCATATTTACATTTGATTAAAAAAAATGATTTTTTTTTAAAACCTTCGTTATGAAACAGGAGGAAATATAAAATATAATCCAAAAGAATAATATTAGGGGCATAAAATAGTCAAAAAACTTGCTCACAAATTTTAGATATTGATGTTTTTAATTAGAGTGTAGCGGGTTCACTATTAATACAATCAATAAAGTATCACCAACTCATTTTGTAAGTAAAATTTTATAACCTTTTTTTGCGTCCCTATCATTGCTCGATCCAAAATCCGCCTCCTTAAGACTAACTTATTTGATCCAGAACAACATAAACCAACACGCCCAAGATACAAACAATTAAACAACAGCCCTAAATATACAAGAACCAAGGTAGCCCCAAATATACAGCTCCAAATATACAAGAACCAAGGTGGTGAAGCCGAACACAAGCCAATGTCACCAACAAAGCCCCAAATATACAGCTCCAAATATACAAGAACCAAGGTGGTGAAGCCGAACACAAGCCAATGTCACCAACAAAGCCACATCCACATGTCAGGCAACAAATAATATAAAGTTAACAGTATACTATGCCAAGATGGACGGATAAGAATAGATGTTGCTGCATTTATCTATACTACGCGGCTTTAACTCGCTACGCTTAGGCTCATCAACTCACACATTTCTTTGACATTTAGTCAATTACGCACCTTAAATGCGGCGTTTAACAACTGCCTAGCGTGAAGGCGGGGTATAAACGTCATAGGCAAACAATTTTTAGAACGCTTATTATAAATGATTAATCGTTTCTCAAAATATATGAGTATATAATGTTCGGTGAACTTATAGAAAACTTCTTATTACTCCTAATAAATTTAATGCGGATAGTGATGCTATCATTCAAAATAATGGTTGCACAGGAACTGAATGAGTGAAAACTGGATAACTCGGTTGTCATTCCTTGGTTGATCTCCTGCACATGCACAAATGTAAACTAAGCCGAGGGTGGCTCCGGCAAGATCCCTCGGGCGTGAGAGTAAGGTTTCTGGCCACAAAGTAGTTAATCAACAATGGAGTTTAGAGAGAGAAAGTTTAGAGGGTAGAGCGAGTAACATACCATGCAAATGACACTATTCCTCTATTTTATATCCCCAAGCCCCCATGTGCCTTGCACATGGGGAGGACACTTGTCAATCATCCACTAAGGGTCCCTAACCAACTTCCCAATTAGTGGAATTTTACTATTCACCTTGTCACATCAACTATCAAGCAATAGCGGCTAGGGTATAACATGGAGGCGCCAACCGAAATGGTGCTCTGAAACGTCTAAACGCGTATGTCGCTCAGGCGACAACTAAGGGAAAGGCGACATTCTTTAGGTCGCCATAAATCACAACCTCATAGTTGGAGAGCTCCGCACTTTACGTCCTATTACAACGAATTGTCAACATGTCTAACGTGTTTCTCGCTTAGCATGATTTCTTACTCGGTCGTACTCTCACGCACCATCTTACCTATGTTGCATGATCCCCCCTGTTGCCCCAATCACATACTCCCTCCGTCCCACTATACTTGACACCCAAGGGGTGGGTTCAAAAACCAAGGAAAAAGAATAAAATAAAAAAATGTGTGGTGAAAAATGAAGAGAGAGAATGAGTGGGGTAAATAGTAGTGTTGGTTGAATAAATGTGTGGTAGAAAATGAAGAGAGAGAATGAGTGGTGGGGTAGAGTGAATATAAAAATATAAAAACTTGGTTATTTTTGGAAGGTGTCAAGTATAGTGGGACGGCCCAAAATGGAAAGAAGTGTCAAGTATAGTGGGACGGAGGGAGTATGTCGCATCAGTGTTGTGGGCTTATTCACAAAACTTGGACTTAACATATTTGGCTCATTCTTTCCTATTGGGCCTAATCTTACTAATTGGCCCAAACCTATTTTCTACGATCGCATCAGAGTTTGCAAGCTAAGCACATGCAATATGCATGCTATGTTGCATTAGGTAAAAACGACCCCTCATCACACCTAACGTTTCTCTTAACCAACCATCTAATTTAACTTTCTTCACTAACATATTTAGTTATTTACCATTAAAATTAACATAATTTATTGGTCAAAATTCAATTAAACTGACTACTAAAAAGTGAGACGGAGAGGTACTATTTTAGGGCATACGATGTGGAAAGCATAACCACTTTGATGCTATTTACTTGAAAATTTGATGGATCTACTTTAGTGTAAATTACAAGACAAAACGTGAAGGTGCATTTTAATTCAAACAATTTTGGAAGTTTTTTGTTCCGTTACAAGTGTGCATTCCCTCTGTCTCAAAATAAATTAAAATAATTCATATTTCAGAATCTATAACGTTTGCTAAAATGGATAAAAATGAATATAAGAGCGTGACAACATTTGCGTATCCTTCTAGCTACCTAATGCTCCTTGTTTCACTCTTATTTCTAGCAATAAGGAGGAGGAAGAATTATCACGAAATTACCACAAGGGTAGTGTAACATATCTGGAGATCAACTTCACAATTTTGGCAAGTCCACCTCCATCTCTCTTTTACTGGTAATCCTCCACTCTACCTTTCCTTCATTAAAATGTCACCCCTTAGTCATTTCCCATTTACCTCAACTCTCTCTCTCTCTCTCTCTCTCTCTCTCTCACACACACACACACACACACACACTCATGGACAAGAGCGAGAAAGAACCGATGAGAAACGAAGAAGTTGAGGTAGACGAAGAACCTGAGATTAACTACAGAGGACTCAAGGTCATACCCTTGATTTTAGGTTTGTTAATTACTCTTTTGTTTAATACATTTGTTATAACTCCTTTTCTTTTCTTTAAGTGTAGAGTTATAAGGCTATAACTGAGACAAATTATTTCAGGAAATGAGACTTTTGAGAAGCTTGGAGCTTTAGGCACCCTCTCCAATCTTTTGGTCTATCTCACTACAGTTTTCAACCTAAAGAGCATTACAGCCACCACTCTCCTCAACGTCTTCAGCGGCACCACCAACTCCGCCACCTTGATAGGCGCTTTCCTCTCCGACACCTACTTTGGGCGATACAACACAATAGGTTTCTGCTCAGTCACTACCTTCTTGGTAAAGAAGAAACTTTTAACCTAAACTACTTTTTCATTTTTTGTCAGTTTAACACCACTAGACAGCAGAATATATACATTAAGGTGTTGTACCGTACAACACCTTCATGCATGAAATATTGCATATTCATTTCTGTTTGTTTCTCTTTCCTTTCAAGGGGTTAATTGTAGTAGCCTTAACGGCGGTTTTCAAAGGACTGCATCCGCCCCAATGCCAAGCCAAAGAGCAAAGCCCTTGTATTCCTCCATCAAACGGCCAAATGGCATTTCTACTAAGCGGCTTTGCCTTAATGGTGATCGGAGCTGCTGGTATCCGGCCATGCAGCTTAGCCTTTGGGGC